>CM066044.1:24178763-24476587 GCA_033557465.1 Ichthyophis bannanicus
CAGCAAATAGACCCAACTGGGTGGCTGCTTAAGTTGATGGTGCACCAAAAAATGTTGCTGCTAGGTAACTGAAAAACGAGATTTCTGAAAAGCTTCTCTTCAAGTTATAGTATACACTGATGCTATGCCCATGATGGAGGAGCATCACTGGCAGGGATACACAATACCCCACTAGCCAAAAAGAAAACTGAGAGGTGGGGAGGCAGGAGCCAGTCCTATAGTTCCCGGCCATTGTTCCTCCATCTCTTTAAAGCCAGCACCATGAGAACGCTCAAAATATGCAGTCATGGGGCCAGCACATTCTAATGTTTATCTCATACATTACAAGATCAGCATCAGGAAGTGCTGGCCCTGGGACCATATGCTTTGAATGTACTTGCTGTGCCAATCTTAAGGAGGAAGAGTAGTGGGAGCCATGGCAGAGCTGGAGCTGTAAGTAAGAGGGGCAGGGACAGGCGCAAGGCATCTTTATCCAGGGAATCCAGCAGCCTTGTACAAGCTCCAGTCTAATGAGACTAAAGTGGAACATTTTGGTCCAACTGCTAAGCGATATGTGTGGTGTAAAAGAAACATAGCGCATCACCCTGTAAACACCATTCCTAAAATAAAGTATGTTGGAGGCAGCATTATGTTGTAGGGGTGCTTTTCAGCAGCAGGGACAGGGAGAATGATGAAGACTGAGGGAAAGTATAGACAGATCCTGGACAAAAACCTCTTCCTGGGGACTTGGGACTGGAGAAAAGATTTACCTTCCAGCAGGTCAAACGATCCTAAACATATAGCAAAAACAACAATGAAATGGTTCAGCAAGAAGAAAGTGAACATCCTTGAGTGGCCCAGTCAAAACGCAGTCCTGAATCCAATAGAAAATCTATGGAAAGACTTCAACACTGCAGTCCAAAGAAGATAACTAGACAGAAGAGAGTATGAGCTATTCAGCCCAGAAGAATGGGCAGAAACTACACAACCCTGCTGTGCAAAGTAGGTAAGACACTTATTCTAAACAACTCATTGCTGTTATTGCTGCAAAAGGGGCTTCCACCAACTACTGAAGGGAAGGGTGTGAGTATGTTGTGTAGGTCAGGGCAACAAACTATTTTAATGGATTTTGAATTATATTCTAAGACAGAAGAATGTAAAAAATGTGCAAGGGTGTGCAGGCGTATTCATGTAACTGTTTTCATCAGTGCATTGTACAATCTGCAGGAGGCTGCACTCTGCTTTCTGGAAGCTTGCCAGTCTTGTCTTCCTTATTCAGAGGGAATGCAGCAGCCCAATAAGGTAAGATAAGCGCTGCCCCAGGCTGTCTCTGGCAGCAGACATTAGCCAAGAAGCGGGATTAAAAGCAAACAGTTTCTTATTGCAGATATTGACCCTTCAGGTTGATTCTGACACGGTGGTCTGCTCTGTGGAGGGTCAGCATCCCTCAAGGCAATGCTTCCCAACCCAATCCTGGATGCACATCTAACTAGTCTGGTTTTCTGGATAGCCACTGATTTGCACACACAGAGGCAGCGACATAGGGAAGTACTCATTATCAGAGCCAGATTTAAACTGCCCCTAGGCATCAAGGGGGGAGAGCTGCCCCTCCAATTGCCTCTACCCTGATCCTCCTTTCTCCCTCACCTGAGTCTCTGCATAGTTTTTCCTTCATATTGATGCAGCTCTGTAGCAGTGGCAATTTGAAAAGATAATTCAGCTAGCAGCGCACAAACCTGCATATGATGATGGGCCTTTTACTGCCCCCTCCCACCTCACCCCTTGTGTTGGTTTTCCAGTACCGTTGCTGGGCATATCACAGTCAAGGCCTCGTGCTGAATTCCCTATTTGAAGTTGCTGCAGCTGTCATTGCAGGGGAGCACTACTATGAAGACAAGTCTGGACGGAAGCATGTTGATGAAAGCAATGCTCTAGTGCTTATCAAAACCTGACACCGGGACAGTTGCTTATGTTTCTTATGCCTAATTCAGGCCACTTCATTATGAATATCCTGAAAAATAGAGGAGGTAGCTGTTCCTGAGAACCACCATCTCAAAGTACTAACATAGCTAAAGCTATATACATTTATACAAGTGTTGCAATATAATTACAGTCTTGAGTTTATGTATCGTTCTATACTGGTTAAGGTGAAATTAGACATTACCTGCTAATTATCTTTATTTATTTATTTAACAATTTTTATATACCGTCTTTCTGCAAATCAAGACGGTTTACATAGAACTTTTCATGGCAGTATGTTTCAACTGTTTACAATGGAACAAAGTAACAGGGATACATAGGTGAAACTATGAAACTATTTACAATGATCAACTATTTATATAGGTACATACAGGAATACCACATGGTTGCATGGTAGAAATTGAGAGGGCAGGGGTGTGGAGGTGGAGGCAGAGGGCTAAGTACTAAGGTGGTAGGGAAAAATGTTCAAGGAAGAGAAGAGTTTTTAACTTCTTTCGGAACTCGGAGTGGTCAGAACAGTTTCGCAGCTCGTGAGGAAGGGCATTCCATAAGGATGGGGCATAGAGGGAGAAGGCCCTGTTACAAGTAGATTGTTTGCTATATCTTTTAGTTGTTGGGATGGTCAGTAGGTTTTTGGTAATGGAGTGGTGTGTTCTAGTGTTATTGGAGAAGGAGTGGGGAGAGGCATGGGGCTGACTCATTAGAGATGATTTTATGTGTAAGAGTAAGTACCTTGAATTTAACTCTGTATTGAATGGGGAGCCAGTGGAGATCATAGAGGACTGGTGTGATGTGGGATCGTCTGGGGTTGTTGGTTATGAGCCGAGCAATCATGTTCTGGGCCAATTGGAGAGGTTGTGTGCTGTTTTTGGGAAGGCCATGGTAAATATGGTTACAGTAATCAAGAGAGGGGATTGTAAGGGCCTGACAGACAGTACGAAAAGAGTCAGGGCTTAAGAGAGGTTTGAGGTTCCGAAGGGTACGTAGCCTTGCGTATATTGAATTAGATGTTCTCTTTATCTAATCAGTGAAGGAGAGGTTCTGATCAAGGATAATACCAAGATATTTCACTTGGTTTTTTATGGTGAGTGAAAGATCACCAATAGTAAGGGTTGGAGGTGGGGTGTATGAGGCATTGGAAAATACTTGAAGGACCTCAGTTTTGGATTGATTAATTAGGAGGTTGTGCTGGGAGAGCCAAGATTTTAGGCTAGTTAGGCATTCACTTAGCTTAGTAAAATTGGGGTCTGTAAGGTTAAATGGGGTGAAGCACATCATGTCGTCCGCATAAAATTTGTAATGAAGTCCATAGCTTTAGAAAATCTTGCAGACAGGTTGGAGGAAGATGTTAAATAGTAGAGCAGATAGACTAGATCCCTGGGGGACACCTTGTTTTAGGATAAATGGAAGGGAAGTATCATTTCCAATACGGACCTGTTGTGTTCTATGATCTAAGTAGGAGCGGAACCAGCTTAGGGTTGTGCCTCTCAGTCCTATTTTATGGAGTCTGTTTAGGAGTTGATGTGGGGAAGGGAGTCGAAGGCAGCGGATAAGTCAAGGAATATGAGTAGGCATCCTTGGGTAGGATTCTGGGTGTGAAGGTACAAGGAATCTAGTAGGGAGGTAAGGAGGGTTTCAACTCCATGGTTCTTTTTTAAACCATGTTGGAATAAATCGAGGGGAGAGTGATCATCAATATCATTCTGAAGTTGGGTTTGGACTAGCTTCTTGGTTATCTTTGCAAGGAAGGGGATACTAGAGATGGGTCTGTAGGAAGTAGGGGAAGTGGGGTCAAGTTTTGTTCCTTTTAGGATTGGACGGATTGTGGCACACTTAAGAGGAGGTGGTACAGAACCAGTCTGGAGGGAGGATTGTACAATGTGCAGAATGTAGGGGCTGATGGAACTTCTGGTAGATTTGATCCAGGGGACAGGGCAAGGGTCAAGGGCAGAGGTAGAGGCATTTAGATCTTTGATAACATTAGTTATGTTTTCTAGTGTAAGGGGTTCAAATTCTTTCCATGTGTTTAAGGGGGTTGGCTCATGTAGTTGGGTGCTGCAGTCAGCAAAAGGTTGGGGGTTATTGGTTGAGGGGGGAGCGAGAGGAATTTAGAGATAAGGTGGTTGGCTATAGTTTGTGCAGTTATTTTTAGTGGCTGGTCCTGATGTAAGGGTTCATTTATTAAGAATTTGGCAATGGAGAATAGCTCTCTGGGTTTATTAAGTGAGCGCTGGATAATATTTTCATTATATTCTCTTTTATGGTTGAGGGTTTCAGAACAGTAGGCTCAAAGTCTTTCCTTGAGTCCCTCCAGTCCAGTCCAGTCCAGACAAGTGGGGTTGTCTCCTCCAACCAGCAGCTGTAGACTGAGCATGTCAAGTTTTGTGATGTCACAGCATAGGGGCAGTGCTGATAGGTTACTGGTCTTGGAGTCTATCGACAAAGCAGACTCCAAAGAGAGCACAAATTAGTTTGAAAGCAAAAAACGTTACTCTTGTATATTTGTTCTTTTCTTTTCTTTTTTTTAAACGATTTAGACAAACAAGCAGCTTAGAAGAAACTATATACAGATCCAAAAAAGAACAGTAAGAAATAACAATATGCTCCCCCCCCAACCCCAGACCAGAGACCCCAAGAAGGCAGCACAGGCCCTCCTGTCTCCAGGAACCCCCTGTAACATACCAGAAACCAGCATCCCAATAAACCAGAAATGGGGCGGGTCCTAGACTGGACTGGAGGGACTCAAGAAAAGACAATTAGCAGGTGTCTAATTTCACATTCCTTCTCGTCTCTCCAGTCCAGTCCAGACAAGTGGGATGAACCAGAGCAGTTCTCAACAATGGGTGGGACCCGCGAGCCCGGCTGCATCACCCTGGCACTAAAAAGCACATCCCTCTGTGCTTGAACATTAAGTCAAAAATGCTCAACAAATGAATGCAGAGAAGATGAAGTCACCACACTACAAATATCTATGGGCGGAACAAGACTCACTGCCCAAGACGTTGCTTGAGCTCTTATAAAATAAGCGTGTAGCCCCATAGGTAGGAGACTTGCACTTCACCAGTTAGGTCGAAGAAATTGCCTCCTTCACCCATTGAGACACTGAAGCTTTGGAGGCCACTTCTCCCTTATGCGGGCCCCCAAGCAGCACAAAAAGACATTCTGATTTGTGGAAAAGTACGGTTTGTTTCAGATACTTACACAGCACCCTTCACACATCCAGCAAATGCAGTTCGCAATCCTCGGGAGTTGAGCCCCCCGAGGAAAAAAACAGAAGGGTCAGATGACAAGCTGAGACCACCTTCAGAAAAAAGAAGGAACATGACTCAAAACCACCTTCTCCTTGGACATGAACATGTAGGACTCTCGACAGAACATGACTTACAACTCTGAAATATGTCTGGTCAAACAGATAGCTACCAAAAAGACCACCTTTAGCATCAGATCTTTCAGTGAAGCCTGTGCTAGTGGCTCAAAGGGAGGCCCCAATAGGGCCGAGAGGACCAGGTTCAAATCCCAAGGAGGTGCTGTGGATTGCACTGGAGGATGGACCTGTTTAACCACTCTGAGAAAACAGATAACGTCCAGGTGAGCCGCAAGTGACACTCTTTGCACCTGACCTTGACAGCAGGTCAGTGCCACCACTTCCACCCGTAAGGAATTCAACGCAAGACCCTTGTCGAGTCCCACTTGTAAGAAGGACAATATTTCCAGAATCGTGGCCAACAAGGCTCGTCAGCCCCCTTCTCTGCACCAATTCTCAAACACCCGCCATATCCTGATATAGGATAACGACATAGAGTGCTTATGAGCTCAGAGCAAAGTTGCAGTCATCTGCGCTGAGTAACCCTTTTTCCTCAAGCATGCCCTTTCAAAAGTCAAGCCATAAGTGAGAATCGAGTCACCTGGGGCATAAGAAGTAGCAGGTCATTCTGTGGTGGAAGACACCAGGACGTCTCCACTAACAACCAACACAAATCCACATACCAAGGCCTCCACAGCCAATCCAGGGCTATTAGAATCACCGGCCCACAGTCCACTTCTATCCTGCGAATCAGGCGGCTGATCAGAGGCCCTCCAAAGGATCCTAAGATGCCCCAGACTGACAGAAGGCTTGCTCATTCCACACATCCACCTCCAAGTGCCTCTTTTTGCAGCGGGGTCCCCCTGGGCTGGAGTCTCTCCTGCCAGAATCTCAGAAGGAGTCCCTCCAACCCATTTAAGGGCTGGCCTCTGACCCAATGTGCTTCCTAGGCCCTGCTTTAGACAGTATGCCTGATGAAGCAGGAGAACAAAGTCCATGGAAAATGAAGGCTCCCCAGGGCCAGAATTAATATTCATTACCTCTGAAGAAGTAAATTAACACCCTGGAGTGGAGTCCTGCAGCGACCTGACACCTGACTGAAAGAGGGAAGGGGAATCCAACATGGCTACGGTTCCTGCCAAAACCATGGGAGCCCAACTATGGCACCCTTATTTCAGCGGGCTTTGTTGCCACCAAAGCAGGTTCTGCTGCCATAGCGAGACACTCCGTAAAAGCCGATTCAGCTGGTTCCCCTCTCATTCACAGGACCTACAGACACCGAGAACCGAAGACGAGCCCCGACAGCTCCCACAAGTTGTACAGCACAGTTTGTCCGACGGCATGAAGCTCACACACAAAAAACAACAAAGAACCCCCCACCCCCACAATGGTCCGAAACTGAAAACTGACAGGAGGGAAGAAAGGCACACTTCACTCGGGCAGGTCAAAGGCAGAGAAACGCGACACTGCCATGATGCTGCTTTCCCCCTTCACCGGTCTTGGCTCCATTGAATCTTTTATTTATTTTTTTGTTAACTTAAAGAAACAGTGTGTCGCTAAAGCCAGCCCTCTACAATAGCCCTGAACAGCCCTGCTTTACTCAAAAAGTCAGCTGTACAGGCTAGGGAGGCTGGAGGGAGGAGGCAAGGGTCCTGGACCACCAGGTAATTGCCCCCTTAAGTCAGGAACCTGACTGACCCAATGGCCCTGGTCCAGGAAGGGAGTCAGAGCCTGCTCACTGACCTCCACACTCTATACAGCTTCACCAGCCTCCTTAGAATCAAAAGAAAATACCCCCTCTGAATAATTCCTTAGTTATCTCTGATTTTTTTTTTTTGCTTTGAAAAATTGTCCTTTCAGTGGAGTCCACACTACACCAAAGCTCCTCACCAGCTGCTGGAGACCGAGTATACTAGTCTTGGAGTGCGTGGGCACTGCCCTTATCCTGTGACATCACAAAACTTGACATGCTCAATCTCCAGCTGCTGGTTGGGGGAGACAACCCCACTTGTTTGGACTGGACTGGAGGGACAATAAGGAAACATAAATGCCTAGGCCCCTGTTTACTAAAATGTGCTAAAATTTTATACTTAATTCATATTGCATAGTTACTCGCCTGTAAAAGGTGATCTCCGGGAACAGCAGGAATCAGTCTTCACATATGGTTGACGTCAGCATTGATGGAGCCCGGTGCAGGAACACTCCCCAGCAACTAATAGAAATGCTTTTGGGAGCATTCCTCCACACATGCGTGGCTGCCTACCAGCCTTTGCTCCTGGTCTCCTCAGTCAGTTGAATAGCGGAGACAAATTTAGAACAAAAATAAAAAGGGACAACTTGAAGGGGAGGAGGGCAGGTTGTGAAGACTGATTCCTGCTGCTCCCAGAGATCACCTGTTTCAGGTAACTACGCTATCTCTAGGAACAAGTAGGAAGTTAGTCTTCACATATGGGACTCCCTAGCGACAGACTACCAAGCAAGAGAGAGAATCCCGGCGCAGTCAGAGGTTGCAGCAGGGACCTGACAGACTCAGCTCATTCATAGCACTCCTTGCAAGGCAGTTCAATGGGCGATGGACAAGTTGTCTAGATTAGAAAGAGATTATGAAGAACAGATTGTGTGAATTGAGCATTGCCTAGGCAATAGTGCGCTGTAAAGATATGCAGTGAAGATCGCGTAGCTGCTTGGAGAGCTCCGAAATAAAGACGGAACGGAGGTTAGCCACAGTGGTAGCCATGGCTTGGACATTATGAGCTGTGACCTGCTTCTGTAGAGACAGCCCAGCCTGCGAGTAAGTAAAAGATATGAAATCTGCTAGCCAGTTTGAGAGTATCCTCTTGGAAACTGGTAGCCCTAGATGACTTTGCTCAAAGGAGACAAATAACTGAGAGGATTGCAAATGACTCTTAATGCCTTCTAGGTAAAGGCCAGTACTCTCTTACAATCTAGGGTAGACAGTTTGGCCTCAGCAGGGGAGCTGTGAGGCTTTGGAAAGAACATTGGTAGTGAGATAGATTGGTTCAAGTGGAAGGAGGTGACAACCTTCGGTAAGAAATTAGGATGTGTCCAAAGGACCACCTTGTCTTGGTGGAATCTGGTATATGGAGCATAGTCCACCAGAGTCTGCAGTTCACTAACCCTTTGGGCTGAAGTTACTGCTATCAGAAAAAGAACTTTCCATGTTAGGAATTTTAAATAAGCTGATGCCATAGGCTCAATAGCAGTGTGCATGAGCTGTGCAAGAACAACATTCAAATCTCACGCTGTGGGTGGTAGGTAGGGTGGCGGTTTGGTCAAGAGAAGACCCCGCATGAATCTGGCCATCAAGGGGTGCTTCGAGATAGGGCAGTTCTCCAAAGTATGGTGAGAGGCCGAAATGGCATATAAATGTACCCTTACAGAGTTTTTCTAGAGGCCCGAGGAGGTATTGGAATAGATCCGGAAATGGACATGTGAAATGATCTAGTGTTCTCTGTAAACACCAAATTGAGAATCCGCGCCACTTGAAAGCATAAGACCGTCTGGTTGAATCTTTCCTGGAAGATAGAAGAACATGCAAAAGCTCCTCTTGAAGTCCTAGGTGTGAGGGGACAAAGTGCTCAGCAGCCAGGCCGTCAAGCAAAGTGTCTTGAGGTTGGGATGCAGGAGGGTCCCCTGTTCTTGAAAGAGAAGTGTGGGAGAATGACCCGGCTTGAGGGGAGGCATCCAAGCTAGCTGGAGAAGTAGAGGAAACCATAGCTGTCTGAGCCAGTAGGGAGCAATGAAAATCATCATTCCCCGGTCGGCTCAGAGTTTAAATAGTGTCTTTGCTATGTGGGGGAGAGGAGGAAAAGCATAGAGCAGATCCTGTCTCCAATGGAGGAGAAAGGCATCAGAGCTCTCCCTGTGAGGGGAAGGGATCCTGGAGCAAAAGCAGGGTAGCTGGGCATTGAAAGGAGAAGCAAAGAGGTTGAGTAGGTGGAAAAAGTGATGTGCTACTTGAGGTTCCAGCCTCCACTCGTCAGCTAAGTAATTCTCTGCTCTTTGAAGGTATACTGCAAAAGGTGAATTCCCCGAGGGATTGCCCAGTTCCACAAGCAGATGGCCTCCCTGCATAAGGGGCAACATCCTGTTCCTCCCTGTTTGTTGATATAGAACATGGCCACCTGGTTGTCCATCTGGATGAGGACTGGGCAGCCCATGTTGGGGATAGAAGACTGCTCTGAGTTCCAGGAGATTTGATGTGAAGGATGTTCTCGTGAGAAGACCAGAGGCCTTGGGTTGTAAAGCCGCTAAAGTGAGCTCCCCAACTGAGCTTTGATGCATCGGTCATTAGAGTATACTGTGGTGCAGACCTTTGAAAAGGTAACCCTACGACGAGATTCTGCTGTTTGCATCACCATTGAAGGGCTGACTTCATCTGAGGAGTTATGGTGATGAAATTGGAGAAGTGGCCTGTGGAGTGACAGTCTATTGCCCCATTATCATTTTGAGACGGACATGTGGCCTAGTAAGCATAGGAATGTCCTGGCCATTACTGATGCTTCCTGCTGGACCTGTGTGGCTAAGGCAATTAATCGGGCACGTCTGTCATCTGGCAGACAAGCCCGGGCCTGGATAGTGTCCAGCCAAGCTGCTATGAACTCTTGATCTTAAGTTGGAGTTAGGTGTGATTTTGTATAATTTATGATGAAACCTAATTCTTGTAGGACATGGTTGGTTTGTTTGAGGGCTACAGTAACTGCTGGAGCAGTATCTTCCCTTAGCAACCAGTTATCTAAGTAAGGGAACAGAAAGATTCCCAAAGTTCAAAGCTAGGCTGCCACAACAGCCAGACACTTTGTGAAAACCCTCACTGCAGAGGCTAGTCCAAAAGGAAGGACTCAATATTGGTAATGGTTGTTCAAAAATACAAATCTGAGGAACTTCCTGTAATCTGGGTGGATCAGCATGTGTGAATAAGCATCCTTTATGTCCAAGGAGCAAAGCCAATCATTTGGTTGGAGGTATGGAAGAAGGGTACCCAGAAAAATCATTTTTAACTTTTCCTTGATAAGGAATTTGTTGAGCTTTCTGAGATCTAGGACAGGCCAGTGGCCTCCCGTCTTCTTTGGGATAAGGAAGCATTGGGAGAAGAACCCTAGACCTTGCTGAGACAGAGGAACTTCCTCTATCACCTCCTGCATTAGTAGAGCGTAGATCTCCTGTTGCAATAAGGAGATGTGATGGAGATCCAAGCAGAGTTGGCCCACAAAATGAGTGATTGGAAGATCTCTGAATTTCAACTGCAGGCCCTGGCTGACTAGCTGTAAGGTCCAGGGTTCTGAGGTGATGTTGACCCAGTGGTGTGCGAAATGCACTAATCTCCCTGGGATTATGGGAGGAAGGGGAGAATTTATGGGAGAATTAGCCATGCTCCTTAAGAAGGAGTCAAAAACTCTGAGCAGGTTGAGTGGCAGGTGCAGGCTGTGGCTTAGCAATATTGGGTTTCTGGGCTTATTTTTGGTCCTGCTGTCTCGGTTGCTGTGGAGTAGGAATGATAGGGTGGAAAGAACCGTTTCTTTTTTAGGGTAGAAAGATTTTTTGGTGGCAGTCTTCTTTTTAGAAGAATCCGCTGTCTTCCTTGAAAGCCTGTTCATAATGAGGTTGTCTGTCTCTATCTCCCCTGCCTTCTCTCTCCACTTCTGGCTAAAGAGGTTCTCTCCATTGCAGGGAATGTTGATCAACTTATCCTGGACCCATTGTTCCGGGTCATATGCCTGGAGACAGGTTGTCCTCCTGGCTCCAATGTAGGCTAAAGCAGTTCTGCTACTGGCCTCAAAGGCATCAAATGCTGCCCATCTTAGAAGTGTTCTGGGCATGCGTGACTAAGACCTGATGAGCTGCCTGTTTGTCAGAAGGCAGCAGGGTAATAAACTCTGCCAGGCCCTTCGAGATATCCCTAAGGAATATACCCAAATAGAATCTATTCTGGAGGCTAGCATTGTAACTTGGAAGGCCTTTCTCCCAAAGGCATCGAGGGTCCTTGTTTCCCTTCCAAGAGACATCGAGGAGTGGTTCTTCTGGCTCTTAATTCTCCTTATAGCATGGAATGGTGAGGGAGCTGTGGTTCCTGGAAGTCTGGAGAGTGAGGGACTCTGTAAAGGGTATCGAGTCTCTTACTGACTGCAGGAGTTGACATGGGAGATTCCCACATCCGAGTCATTAAATTTTTCAGGATGTTATGCATCGGGAGGGTTGCAACCTCCTTCGGTGCTGATGGATACTGGAGGATATCGAGCTCCTCCACTCTGGGCTCCGTTTCGGTAGCCACAGACACCTCCAGGGCAGCCACCATATCCTTGATAAATTCCTGGAAGGACATGTACTCGGGCGGTGATCATCAACGCTCATACGGAGGTGATGGATCAGATGGTACATCTCTATTGGTATCAGAATACTGTCGTGACCCTCGCCTGGGCCAAAGGCTTACAGGCATAGGGCTGCCAATGTTTGTCCTTAAATAAAGAGTTACTATCCTTGTCTCCAGCAGGGAACTCTGGGACTTGTAGTCGATTCTTTCACTCAAAGACAAAGTAGTGTGAGACCGTTGGTTTTTAAGGCAAAACAAGAATTTTTATTTAGGTTCCCATAAGCACTAAGGTTCAACGCAGATATAAGGATTATTCTCCAAGTAAATAATAACAGGAAACATATGCAACTTGTCAGATGGCTGCCTGGGTGAAAATCTTCACAGTCTTGGCAAGTGCATATCTCTATATGATTTGCAAGGTATTGTGGACAATGTAGTTCATTCACACCAGACACAGCTGCTGACAATAATTTAGTTGTGCTCTTGGGTAAAGCAATAAGATATTTATTATGGGTTATTTCTCCCAACACAGATATGCTTGGTAGCACATAAATTAGGTTACTTGCTTTCAGAGTTAACTATGAAAAACAAAGAAAAAATCAGGAAAACAACAAATGAAAAGCCACAAAGCAAGAAACAAACAGTTCTTTTCAGGTAAACTTCTGATTACTTCCCACATCGAAACAGAATTGATTCTCTCTAGCTCACAAGCAATTAGGTAAGGCTTAATTGCTAGCAGTTACCAGCGAAACCCCTTAGCTGGCTTGCCTTCCACTGTGTGGGTCAAATCCTGCTTCAGGAGCTTTTCTGAGTAGATTAAAGAAACAAATTTGTATTTCTTTGTGATGGTTGCTGTACTTATAACAGAAAGTTACCAACGCAGTTTAGATAGAGAGCAGTCCATATAAACAGGATCCTCATCTGCTATTATTCCCCCTTGTTCAACAACGCATGGGTTCAATATCATGGATTGGCACAGATGAATCTCTCAATGGAGCATTTTCAGGAGAATACTTGTTTCCCTGCTGTCTTTCAAGGTTATAGCTAGGGCATAGATCAGTGTTCATACCTGAGCTTGCCATTGCTGCTAGAGTTCCTCTCTATATAGCCTGGCCAGTATGTAGTCCAGTTCTTATGTCCAGCCTTCCAATCCAGATCCCTGGACATGGATATCTCTCTTCACATACCTTCTGGCACAGGTCTTAGTTTTTTTTTTGTTTGGGTCCCTTCCACGTGCAGCCGTCTCCCTCACAGGTAGCCTCTGGTGATTCCTAGCTCTGCAGCACCATTCCTCTGGCTTTCCCCAGTCCAATGGTGTATGCTGGCCTTGGAATACCTTCCAGTATAGTACTGCTTTGGACTCTTCTAGACCTCTCAAAGGCTTTTCTCTTCCTTCTTCCAAAGGGTCTCTTTCCCTCTCTGTCCGTCCGGTTTGGGCTTCTGCTTGATGATCCTTCAGATGAAACTGATGATCAAAACTCAGCTGATTCTCAGGATATGAGGACAATCTCTGGTATATCCAAGGTGATCATGAAGATGATCATCTGTAGAATAAAACTCTACTCTTATTCTGCTTAGATGAGTGATCCTCCCTAACACAGCGCAGCTGTGCTGAATCAGGTCCTTGCCCTTTGAGATGAGTGTTCATCCTAGCACAGCACAGCTGTGCTGAATCAAGCCCTGCCCTTTGCAATGAGAGCTTGGGGGATTCCCTCATAGCCCTTTTGATTGAATACACGTTTTCTCACTTCAGCTGCTCTCATGGCTGTTGGAAACCTGGTGCATTCTGGGACTGGTTGTCTTTTATCGCAAAATTCTGTTTTCTCATTTCTACCAGCACTGACAGGTTGCTTGTTCAGAGACACTTCACCTTTTCTATAGCCCCTTCCTGAGCTATGATAAGCTTCCTTATCACAAACTGGAACTGAAGAAACTGAAAGAACCTTTAAACATGTGCAGCTGTTTTCAGCAAAAACATTTCAGCAAGTAAATCCCAGCTTCCTTTGTTCGTCCAGCACAGTTAAATTTCTTCATTTATCATGTGCTGCTTTGGTTATCAAACTCTAAGATAAGCAAGGGTTCTTTACCTTAGAAGAAGTTCTTGGCATTCACATGGCTAGGTAAAACCCTGCTTCTCAAAAGCTTCTTCTGTTAACACTTTTTATCACCAACTTTCAAACTTCCTTCTTACACAAAGAACAGTCCATAGGAGACTCCTCAGCAACAGAATCCTGCCCAAAAGAGTCAATTTGCATTTCTTCCTGTGCTACGAAATGCTTGTCTGTCTCTGGGTTTTCATTAACTCCTTCAAGCTTACTGTTCTGTAGGAATTTCTGAATTTCCTTCCACAGCTGCTCTCCCTGATATGGAATATTTGTACCTTGAGAGTGGGGCTTCTTTCCCTGGATCAATTGCCTCAATGCTTCAATCGTGTTCAACTCTGGTTCTCTGCCCTCGGCTGGGTTCTGGTCACTTCCAGTTGTAACCGTATTCACCCACCTTCTGGCAGCTTGAATTCTCTGAGCTGGTTCACGAACACTCTGCACTGCAATCTGATCCTCGTTGTCAGCAACTCTCCCAGCCACCCATCTGCTGGTTTCTGAATTAAAAGAGTACCTCTCTTACAAGGACTGCTTCCTCTGTTGCTGCTTCCTTTCTTGCTGGAGCCGTTCTCCAACTCGAAGTCAAACTTCCCACTTCTCCTTTTCCTCTCCTCTGAACAGGGCTTATAAAGCTGTTTCCTAACTAACACTCCCCTGTCTCTGCACAGGTGATTATCATTACCCTCCAAGCCTGCACTTACGTTAGAGCTTGGGTGTGGCTTGGCTTCAGCAACTACGTGCTTCTTTCCTTTGCCTGCAGTCTGAACCCTGTGAATACCTTGCCTGTCTCTCACCTTAAAGGCATATTCACTGTTTTCTTCTGTTTCCATCGGCTCAGCACAGCTCTCATCATCACAATACCCACGCTCCACCCATTCCTTGTCCCCATGCCTCACCCATCATGCTCTCCTCGCACAGCAGCTCTGTACATGCAGGGAGAGAGGCTGCTGGAATTCGGGCAGGATGGCTAGTGGGGCTGCATGTCTTACAGAATCTGGCCCAAAGGCAGAAATAGAACCTAGATTGGAGCCATGGGCATTTACAATTCCTCGGGAACAGGAGTAAATGCTCGCAAGTACTTGTCTACATGGATATTTTATAAACTACGGGCCCGATATTCATTTGCCCGGATCTTCATCCTGCAGACCTTTAAACCGGATAGTCGATGCCGGGATGACAGCACTGAATATCCAGTGACTGCCAAAGCTGGGAGTCACTGAAGCTAACCATGCAGCAGCAATATTGGCTGTTTCCCGGTTGGCAATCGGCACCTTAAAGATAGGCGAGGGTTTTTGCCTATCTTTAAGGCGCTGATCGCTAACTGGGCAGCAGCCAATATCACTGCTGCATGTTTAGCGCCATTCTCCACCTCCGCTCTGCACCCAACACACCCTGATGTTAATCGGATAGCATCGGGGCAAGTAGGGGACCTAGATGGAGATATTCAATGGCACTAACTGTGTAGATGCCATTGAATACCCTCATCTAAGGCATTTATATGGTTTACTAGGCTATAAACCATTTAAATGCCTTTTGAATATAGTGCCCTAGATGTGTAGGTGCGACTTCAGCAACGCTCTGTCCAAACTCTACACAGAACACGCCTATACATGGGTCACGTGAAAGTATGCAGCTTCTTTTCACGACATGCACCTTTACTCACAAAACTGCTGGAGTAATTTTATTAAAGCTCTTCTATGTGCATAAAACAGGGTTTTATGCATGAGAACATTTTACAAAATTAGCTTTACCAGGTACATTCAGAGACACAAACTTAATTGAATATCCAGTTAAAGATAAATTGAATTACGCTGAATATCCAGTTACAGCTGAATGAACAACTGGATTCAGTGCCACTGAATATTGAACTGTTGGGGAGTAAGTTTAAAACAAATGTCCATGGATAAAACTGTTTTACACATGGAGGAAGGCTTTTACAAAATTGCCTTTACAATATGCAGAGAACCTTACGTGTGTAAAGCCTGTATGAGCATAAGTTTATTCAAACTGAACAGAGGTGGTCCTGGGGACGAGGTCAGGGACACATTTTAGAAAATATTTTTGCATGCATGTAATAGAGGCTGGGAAGCAGATGTAAATGTGTAAGTTAGGCAGCCTCGGCTATAAAGTGACCTAGGTTTACATAGGTCATGCTCAGTATATCTCTGGGCCTATATTTGCTCTTTACTATCCATCTTTTATTTTAAATGTATTCATTTTCACTTTGTTGACTGTAAAACAGAACATAAGATGAAAACCTTAGGCCTTATATTGAAAGCAGACCAGCGAACTGCGTTATCATGGTCACTGACATATTCAGCCACACTAATACCATTAGTGCGGCTGAATATCCCGGGGTGCTGTTGCTAAATGCCCCGATGCTAGCTGACTAACATCGGGGTGTCCCAGGGGCGGTGCTGAGGCAGCACACGACGATACTTGGGCAGCGGCGATATTTAGCCGCTGACCGGTTATCACTAAGCAACGAAAGTTAGGCACCTTAAAGGGAAGTGCAGCTCTGCAATCCGCCTAGACTGTACTTCCCCACCGGCTCTCCCCATTTGTCCTATGCTTCAGACAGGGAGTGAGGGCGGAGGGCAGTAGGGGGCAGAGCAGGGGAGGAGCTGCTGGGTCTGCTGGGACGTGCTGCTTATACCACCTCAAAGGTGGTATACGAGGTGTGACAAAAAAGAAACAAGACAGTGGCAGGCACGCCCATGACTCAATGCCAACTGGCTAATCGCTTGTTCACTGTGTGTGCAACATCTCACTACTATTCTGCTATAATATTTTTCATCTCTTTCACTCTGTTTTTCTTTTTCAAGTTTTTTTGTAGCACACTTCTCCATCGCTTTGTCACGCAACTGGAGGTGGCAGAAATATGGAAAAAAGAATCAACTTGAAATTTCTGGTTAAGTTGGAGAAGGGCCCAACTGAGTGTCTCCAACTTCTCCAAAAGGCTTATTGTCAAGGCCGCGAGTCTTCGAGTGGCACAAATGCTTCGAGACTGGCCGCGAGGAGGTGGAGGATGACCCCAAGTCAGGACGGCCTTCCATGACAAAGACGACTGAGAACATTGACAGAGGGAATCAGCTGGTGCGGAGTGATTGCAGATTGACCGTGTGGATGATAGCTGAGGAGCTCAGCCTGAACAGGGAGTCAGTGTGTACCTCTTGGTGCAGGAGCTGGGGATGTGGAAGGTGTGCGCCAAGATGGTGCCCAAGCTTTTATCGGACGACCAGAAGGAGCAGCGGGTCAAAGTTTGTCAAACCTTGCTAGAGAAGATTGGAGAAGATCCAGAGTTCGTTGGCAGAGTCGTCACAGGAGATGAGACTTGGGTCTTCCAGTATGACCCTGAAAGCAAGAGACAGAGCCTGCAGTGGAAGATTCGACTGTCACCCAGACCCAAGAAAGCATGAATGTCCAAATCAAGGATCAAGGTCATGCGATCGCATTCTTTGACCAGAAGGGAGTGGTCCATCATGAGTTTGTGCCTGAGGGTCAGACAGTCAACCAGCACTTCTACCAGCAGGTCCTCAATCGCCTCTCGACCAGGTTTGGTGCAACAGGCGGGCTCTGTGGAGAGACAAGTCGTGGCTGCTCCACCATGACAACGCGCCCACACACACTGTACTCAGTGTGAGGCAGTTCTTGGCCAACAAACAGATCACAGCTCTCGACAACCCTCCTTATTCCCCAGATCTCGCACCGTACGACTTCTGGCTCTTCCCCAGGCTGAAGACTGTGCTCAAAGGAACTCATTTTGTCTCTGTAGAAGAGATCAAGGCCACTATGATGAGGGAGCTGAAGGACTTCAAGGAGGAGGACTTTACCAAGTGCTTCCGTATGTGGCAGAAGCGAATGCAGAAGTGCATTAACTCTGGGGAGATTACTTTGAAGGGGACAATGCAAAATTTCTCTGTAGATTTTGTAATAAAACATTTATGGGACAGTCTTGTTTCTTTTTTGTCACACCTTGTAAGCAGTATTTTTTGCTGGAACGGGGCCAGGGCCAGATGCAGTGGGGGGTACCCCGCCACCCAATCCAGGCTGTGGGAGACCAGCCATGAGGATTTGTGGGGGCAGGGGCCATGGATGTCTGGGGTGCCAGCAGGGAGGACATCTACGCAGGCAGGAGGGGCATGCTGGGCCATCCTTGGGCCCGATTCTGACTCCCGCAGGAATGTTTTGTTCCCGCGGACCAGAATCGGGTCCTAACGGCTCCATCTTCAGCGGTGAAGTCTGGATGGATTGGACGTCCTCCTCCCAGAATGGGGCTCAACATACACATACTTCCACTTTGAAAATTACATCATGGAAACTATACACTTACATTTATACCTGTTCTTTAAGATACACAAATGTTCTGGGATATTTTACACATAAATGCTAATCTCTTCCCAACCCCGTCTCTGGGAACACCTATACTCAGTTCAGGCACACCTAAATATACATAGACTGAACGAACACATATTAGGTTACCCGTATATAGAACAGGCAATTTTATAAAGTCTGTTTTACTTACAAAAATACTTTTGAAAATTACCCTCCCTTAGAGCATACATTTCTAACAACATCTGCAAATCCATTTGACTATTACATATTTGCCTAAAACTGATCTGAATCTACTAAAAGATTAAATTAGACCTTACCTGCTCATTTGCTTTCCTTTAGTCCCTCCAGTAAAGTCCAGACTAATGGCTTTTCACCCCCCTTCCAGCAGATTGGAGACTGAGAATTCCAAGTTTTGGTGATGTCATCCCATAAAGGGAATGCATTCCTATCCCCTAGCCAGTTTCCCACTATCAAAGCAGTAACATTTAACATCTCATCGAACAGCTATAAGCTATCTATAAACAAACGTAAAACACAACATTCAGAATATCTTCAAATTAAAGAAAGTTCTAAGAATAAAACATTCAATTAACACATAAATGTGATTTCTTATACTGAGCTCTAAACAGGTTTGCACCCAAGAAATTTTGTTTTGTTTTGGATTTTTTTTTTTAATAATGGGCAGGTTCTGGACTTTACTGGAGGGACTAAAAGGAAAGCAAATTAGCAGGTAAGGTCTAATTTCACCTTCCATAGCATCCCTCCAGTACAGTCCAGACTAATGGGATGTACCAGAGCAGTACTTACTCATGGGTGGGACCTGCAAACCCAGCCTCTAAAACATGAGCTCTGAATTGCGCGTCTGCTCTTGCCTGTACATTCAAACAGTAATGTTTTGTAAGCATATGTAAGGTCGACCATGTTGCTGACCTACAAGCGTCTGCTGGTGGCACCAGGCTAGATTCAGCCCAAGAAGCTGCCTGAGGCCTAGTAGAATGCGCTCTTAAACCCTCATGTAGATTCTTATGGCACAACAAATGAGTAGACACTATGGCTTCCTTTAACCAACGTGCAATAGTTGCTTTGGAAGCCGCTTCTCCCTTGTGTGCTCCCCATAAAGCACAAATAGAGGCTCTGATCATCTAAATGACTTTGTATGTTCAAAGAGTGATGAAGAACCAAATGCATATCCAACGTATGCAGTTGCAGGTTTACCATGTCTGGAAAACTTGGCAACATGACTAATTGATTGAGATGAAATGCAGAAATGATCTTAAGCAAAAAAGATGGGACTGGATATAACACAACCTTCTCCTTCAATAGAAGCAGAAAAGGTTCTGAAATTCGCCATGCTGAACATAATGCGATTAAAAACACTACCTTTAAAGTTAGGTTCTTTAAAGTAGCAGTTTTCCAAGGCTCAAATGGTGCCCCTGTCAACACTGATAGTATTAAATTTAGATCCCAAGTAGGCACAACAGGACAAACTGGAGGCTGAATTTGCTGTACCACTCAGAGGAAACGTATCACATTAGGATGTGATGCTGAAGTATGACCTTGAACACGACCACGATAACATGATAAGGATGCAACTTGCACTCGAAGAGAATTTAGTGTGAGACCCTTATCCACACCTACCTGTAAGAAAGCTAAAACATCTGGAATCAAAGCCTGCAAGGGCTTAATCCTCTGATCTGAACTCCATTGCTCAAAGGTATGCCATACACTAAAGAGGTGGAACGCTTACGTGCCCACAAGAGCGTAGAAATAACCACTGGCGAATAGCCACACTTTATTAGGTGAGCCCTTTCAAGGAGCCAGGCCGTAAGCAAGAATTGCTTGACCTGTTTCATGTTTACTGGCCCCTGTGACAGTAGAAGTTTCCTGATTGAAAGTTTCCAGGGTAAAGCTGTTCTTAGCCTAATGAGATCTGCATACCAAGGCCTGCGTGGTCAGTCTGGTGCTAAGACTACAGGACCCTTGTGTTTCCCTACTCTCTGCGATACTTGACAAATTAGAGGCCATGGTGGAAACACGTACAGGAGGACATTCTCGGGCCATGGTTGTGAAAGTACGTCTATCCCTTCTGACATCCTCTGTTTTCTTCAACTGAAAAACCGAGGAGATTTGGTGTTTTTGGCTGTGGCCATCAAATCCATCACTAGACGCCCCCACCTGTGTGTTATGCTTTGAAACACTGACTTCTAGAGATGATGACTGAGAAAATCTGCTCCAACATTCTCTACGCCTGCCACATGCTCTGCTGATATGGTTAGCAGATGATGCTCCACCCAAAGTAGCAATGGGAATATCTTTTTGGACAATATTAGACTTCCTGTGCCTCCCTGGCGATTGATGTATGCCACAATGGATGCGTTGTCCAAAAAGACTTACTGCTTTTCCTTCGAGGAGAGCCTGAAAAGACTGCAAAACCAGATAAACTGCTCTCATCTCCATATGGTTGATTGACCAAGATTTCTGCTCTTTGGTTATTCCCCTTGGGCTATTTGATCCCGACAATGAGCTTCCCAGTCTGAGACTGGCATCTGTCATCACCATCGTCATTACTGGTGGATCTAATGGCATTCCTGATTTCTCTGTAAGGGGCCACCATTTTAGGCTCATGCATGTCTTGGATAAACTAGTTGTGCTGCCAGCCAACTAACATTTTACCGGATTGCAGGAACCTGGGTACCTTCAGGTATGCTCACCGGAGAAGTCCTCCCCTGACTCAGTGGGATTGGGCCAACATGAATCTGCTGTTCAGCCAAATAAAATGCAGCTCTGGGGTATCACTGACAGCAAGATATGGCTGTAGGAAAAGCACCTGCCAAACTAACTTTTTTTTTAAGGAATTCTCAAATGAGCAGCCTAGACTAGGTTAGGCTCATCCCCTTCTGCTTGGAGAATGAAAATAGTGGCTAGGTGATAGGAATGCCTTCCCTTTATGGCATGGCATCGCTAAAGCTTGGAATTCTCAGTCTCCAATCTGCTGGAAGGGGGTGAAAACCCATAAGTATGGACTGTACTGGTGGGACACTGTGGAAGAAAAATATTTTTGTGAATGGGATGGAAGGCGACTCCAAGGCATGCCCAAGACACAGTATCTTTGAATCTGGGCATCCTGGGTCATCTACACATGTGAATAGTGGAATTCTGAGATCGCGGTTTATATGTGTATGCAATCTAAACAGATACTGCTTAAGGCTTCTAAAATGACCTCAGTAGGCGCTTAAGTTAGATGTTCCATTCTATGCTGATATATTTCTTTGTACTTCATGGTCTACCCCCTTTCAGCATCATGCTGTGACCTCTTCTTCCAAACATGTATATTTTTACAATGGGACTACATGTATACTGTGAAAAATTCCCCCACTGTCTTTTGCACCGTTTCCAACGCACATATAAGCTTCTACACAAAGTGCTCCCTTTGGCCTCAGTTTGAAATCAGCGATTAAGAGGGCAATTGTTCTTGGACCCCCAATACTGTGTATAGGCTTTAAAATGTAAAAATTGACCTTTAATTAGCTGCCATTATATATATAATTGTCTGGTCTATGGATCTTAATGAATAATTGCAAACATGTTTATATGAAAGTAGCAAAAATCTTTACTTCCACATATAATCTCCACCATTTACATATGGAAACTGCCAAACGATGCTGCTCTTTTTTTCTGCACATGGATGTTTTTGAAATCAATGTTCCTGCTCTATATGGCATAAATACTCATATATGTGCCAGTGTAGAGCTTTTTGTAAAATGTTGGGGGAATCATGATTGTCCCACAACCTGAATGTCACAGTTCCTACCTGAATGTCCTATAAAAAATAAGGCTTCACGTTTAGCAAATCAGCATTTCTAGAATATTGAACCCAATATTCTTTTAAGAATAACTATTAAGCTATGGGTTTCATTGTAATAGATTGTATACGTTTAAGAAAAAAGGAAAGAGTATACAGCCATATTGACTCAAGGCACAAAATCCACTACTGGCAATTCTATGGCAAAGGAAATGCTTACATCAACTTCTCCTTGATCAATTACATAGAAGTTGTCGCCTTCATCCCCTGAAAGAAAACAAAATAATGATTGATTCGATCGTGCAAATCACACTGAAACTTAGATAGTAGAGCAATATATTTAGGAAGCCAACTCAAAATTCTCTTTTGAGAAGAGTTTCATTCTTCCTATTAGCCCAACAGTACTCAATTCATGGGCCGGGCCAGGCCAGGGCTCAGCGACAGTAGTGCACATTGCCATGAAGTGGGGCCTGAGTTCATTACTGGCTTAGGTCTTCTGCTTCTGGAGTAAACCAAGCCTTGCGATGCTGTGGAGGACCAGCTCACAACTCCTGGGGAGAGGAAGTCCCTGTCATCACGCAGCACTGACACTTTAGTTTATTTACTTGATATTTTACCTTCCATCATTGAACACAGAGACTTGGATTCTTGCTTTTCTTAGGGAAAGCAATAGGGAAATTACAACATATTATGCATGTATTTATTATACTCTGCTTTGGACTGTTTGTTGACTAAAGTTGGCAGATTATAGATAGTGTTAAATTAATAAACTTCAAGTTCCTGAATGCAATAGGGTAAACCCAGACTTGATTAATGTACTGTGCAAAGCTGGAGCCAGACGACAACCCTATCCTTGGCTGACAACTATCACTATGATGACTGGGTGAAATAAATTGGGAGGGAGATATAAAATGTTGGAGTACTGATAGAAGGTTATGGCAAGGGGTTAACATTCCTTAGTAGTATCAGCTAACTGTGCATGGAGAGTAAAGGGTTTATAAGGGTTACCTAGACAGCTTAGACAGAATCCGAGTCTGCCCTTCCTCCCTGCCTCTGTGTCTGGTCACACCAGCACAATCCTTATTTACAAGCTAAACCAAGCAACCATTGGACCAATATTCAAACCCTTTAGCTGGACAACCAGTGAGAGGCTGTCCAGATAAGGGTGCTGACTGTGATATTCAGCAGCATTATGTAGAGAGTGCCACTAAATATCGGCACAGACCGCCTTGGCACTGTCTGGTTAGTGTAGGGATGGTCCGTGGGCAAAGCGAAAGCATGGTAGTGCTCTCTGCGATAAGTGCCGGCACTTATCCGGCTAGCACAATATTCAGCCGGCACTTATACGAACAATTTAGGAAGAATGAAAAACAAGCTTATGCTGCAATCCGGATAAGCGCCCAGTGAATATCGCACTGACCGGATATGTGCTGGCACCACTCAGCCTGGATATTCAGTGGCGGCTCCTGTCCGGATACTGCCGGTGAATATTTCACTGATATTTAAGCTCCCCTAGTGACCTTCTGGGGTATGAATATTGGGGTTTTGGAATATAAGGTCCCATGTACATAACTTCAAAACCAAATATCCAGGGCTATATCTTGGCACTGGCATTGAATATCCGGACTGGCCAGATTGCTGCAAAGTTAACTGGGCAGCAACGATATTCAGCCACTGCCTGGTTAACTTGTGCGGTAAAAGTTAAACCAGGGTTTCCTGCACCTGACTTTTGCCACATATCTCTAACCAGGCAGCAGCTCAATATCGCTGATGCCCGGTTAGCAACCAAACTATCATACTAGATTTGTGGATCATCACAAGGTGATGTAAGCTTCTTCCAGAACAAGTTTTTCCAAATGAAGACAATATTTTTGCAGTCATTTCTATTAAAATATTGAGAAGTGCCTGCTCTCTTAAAATGCTGAGAACAGCATGAAGGTTTCAGAGGTTGAAATCTGGAATGTCCTTTTGCTCTGATAGAGTAGATGACGCATTAAATCTGAGGAATCTAGTTATCTGTTCTAACTACTCAGCAAGGCACTGACTTATCAAGCGCTCTCTCCCACTCTCTGATTGCAAGAAGAAACTGCTGAAATAGTTCTCTGTTTTGCAATAATATTCTTAAAATAACTAAACAATATTCGGGGGAAGGCTCAGTGCTTGGCTCGGCCGCTGTTCCCACATTCGTCCTGATGTGCTAAGCACTTTCTCATAGACACAAAATGATGAAACACTCTTTCAGTTAGCCCATTGATTGGTATGACCAGTTTCTATTTTCTTATTCACTATGGGGTCTATTTGCCCCCCCCCTTCCATCCCTGGCAAAAGCTTCCCCATACGAACAAGGAGTTTATACGGGGAGGCTTAGATGGGGGTGGGAGGGAGCATGGCAGAGGTGGAGTGAGAGCGGCAGTGGGTGGTCCACAACCCCAGACGTACAGGGCTGATTCTGAAGCTGACCCTGTACATCCGGGGCCTGGTGTCTAGACAGGGGACTTATTCCACCTCAAAGGTGAAATAAGTCCCCCTGAATGTCGGGAGACAGCAGGCCCAGGCAGTGGCAGAGAGGTGAGGGGGATGCAGGGGGTTCCCCGCAGCCCAACCGTGGCCATGGAAGATCATATCGGGGGTCGGGCTGTGGGGAAAGAAGATTGTGGTCAGCAGCCGGGGATCGCAGCTCCTAAATGGAGCCTGACTGAGTTAGCCGGGCAGGGGTCTGTACATGCAGGCCGATATGAAGCGGGTCCCGGCCTGCACCTACAGGCCCTAGACCTAATTCTGATCCCGTGGGGCACATCTAGCCCCCACAGGATCAGAATCGGGTCTGCCTCTGTGTGTCCCGATTCTGATCGGACGCACAGGGTCCTGAACGCACACATTAGAATGTGCCTCCATTTTTATTTGAAAAGGAGAGTGTGACACCTCTCTTTTCTCCCCAAGCAATTCAAAATCATTTGATTCATTACTCTAGATCCCTTGCAGCTTCTGATGTAGGACCAGCCCAATGGCAGTACACAGAAGAGGGACTTGCGCATGCTCCCTGGATAGTCCGTGGCTACAGATGCTGCCTTGGTATTCTTCACTGCCACTGCTGGGGAGGGAGATCGCCATCATGCAATGGAAACAACTAGACAGTAATTCTGAGCCCATGGCAGTCAGCGTTTTACTTAAATGCCAACCACGATGGATAAAAAAAATCTGGAAATTCAGCAGCAGTTTCCGGCTAGTGACTGCCACTGACAGAGCAGTGAAGTGTCGGCACTATCCAGATAACAGCATAATTCAGCCACTATATGGATGGCTTATCCCCATAGCACTTAGGACAACAAAAAAACCTCTCCTAAGTTATCTGGATAGTTGTCCAGAAAACACTGAAAATCATCGCATTCAGGATAACTAAAGTCTCCGCCCCAGATTCAGTGGCACCACTGATCATCTCCTTCAGCAAGACTTACCCTGTTAGTAGCACCTGCTAACTGGATAAGTCCTTTTAAACACTGGCTCTCTAGAAACCAGATTTAGGGATATAAAATAGAGGCTACAATCCCAGATAGTTATGAATGAAGACTCATAGTGCCAGATTACAGCCCTGGTTGCCATTGAGCTGGAAGCTCAAAGGAGTAGGCAAAAACTGATGGGTGAAAAACATAAAAAGGAACTATTCAAAGTTGTTGCCTCCAGGTTTACAAGTCACATGTTTTGGGGGTTTCTTTTTCATCTGGCCAAGCTCCCAAGCTATACAAAGGGCAGAGTTCTAGAATCCATATGCCCTGGGGAAAACTAAATGCCCTTGTTCCAGCACAAGACGGCCTTGTAAGTTCAGCAATATGGGCACCTTGGAATCATTCTTAGGCTGATCCAATGAAAAGGCGTCGCAGCCTAGAGCAGTGGTTTGGCTTCCACCTATTTTTCTGGCATTTCCACAATTGCTTGGTCTCTTTTTTTTCAAAAAAATCAAATGGTCCTATATTGGCCTTCTGACTGAGTTTGAAAATCTGAGGAATATCATTGGATACGGC
This sequence comes from Ichthyophis bannanicus, assembly GCA_033557465.1. Lineage (NCBI taxonomy): Eukaryota > Metazoa > Chordata > Amphibia > Gymnophiona > Ichthyophiidae > Ichthyophis > Ichthyophis bannanicus. Next base: position 24,204,616 of record CM066044.1, read on the forward strand.
ATTAATTCTGTGCCACTCAGACCCGCCAGAGATACAGAAGCGTTCAAACCTCCCAAGAGAAGAAAACATCTCCTTTACTGTGTCACCCGTGAAGGTCCCCAGAGGCTAAAAGTGTGGGTATTTCATCGGGGCGTTCTCTTAAGTAGCAAGGGGAGTGGTACAAAAGGCGTTGCAATGCCCTCTGGGAGTTGTAGTCCCACAAGCTAACGAAAGAATTAAGTTGTAGTCGAGTAGCAAGGCTTAAGACAGGACTTTTTATTTCCCCTTCCCGGGCGGATTTTCAAAGCAATGGATATAAGAACAAAATGACCATCCGGCTGGTACAAAATAAAAGGAACAACCGGAACAAAAATACTGCTTATTGTCAGCTTAACAGTGGAACAGAAAAAGGTAGTTTAAACAGTCCTTTTCACTCAAGGTAAGTTTCCTCACCTTCCTTTCCTTAGCAAAACTTCCAGAAACCTCTTCAGCATAAAGAATTGATTTCATCAGACAAAGTAAATGTACAATCCATGCAATTCTCAGAAGCAGGCTCCTCATATAAATCACATTGCATTTCTTCACACTCCTCTTCTGAATAAAGTCCTTTTGGATTGCAACTCACGTTATTCTTAAACAGTCTCTCTGTACGGCTGAGAGTGTTCCCCTCCTCCTCACAGCTAGAGTAGAATGGGAAATTACGCATTCTCTGGAGTTTCTATTTTGAGAGCCACATAACTCTTGGTAAGTGCAGGGAAATTCTTCACTTTCTATGTCTCTTCTATTAGAAACAATAAGCCTACCTTTACCCTCTCTCTGCTCGGAGTTTCTCGGTACAGCAGAGCCTTGCCAAGACGAAAGCGTTTTACTGCTTTTCTCTCTCTGTTTTCCCTTGGGCCTGAAACTCCCTTCAGGGTAGAAACTCTCTCCCTCCTTGTACCTGTTACTTGGTAGGTTGGCTTTCCTAAGCCTGGGTCCAGGAATATCCCCTCTGCCCTCTTCCTGGCAAAGTTCACTGGGCTTTTGCTTAGCTGTGCCCTGCTCTCTGAAGCAGTTCCTCGGGGCTTCTTCAGCTGCTCTGGTTCTACCGGGTTTCCAAGTTCCTCCCGTCCTCCAGTTACCAGCTGTTCTCTCCCAGTTACCAATGGTGCTGTATTTCCCTCGTGGCCTCTCCCGTGGTCTCTCTTCACTAACCTCCGGTAAGTGAATTTTATCTGTGTGTGACTTGGTGTTTGCTTGGGCTCCGCCCCCTCCCAGCTGCCCCTCATTATCTAATGAGCTGTGAGCTAGCTTGCTATTTGGGCGTGCTCTCACACCTTGTGATGCTGTTTGTGTATGTTGCCTATAGCAACTCTGGGCCATGTGCTGCACTGAGCTGTCAGTGTCAGATCTGTTTTGCTCAGCTTTACCTATCTCCATAGGCTCTGACTGATCTACCCCATGACAACTGGCAATTACATTTTAAGATTTATATTTGTGGAGATGAATTCAACTGTTGGTGGCACACTCTCCTCTTTGTTCACATAAAATCTAGGGTTCTTGTCTTAAAACTATAAGGGGCATTTTCAAAGGCATTTACATGGTTAGTGGAACTGAATATCCTCAGGTGTCGCTGCTATACACCCTGATGCTAAAACTGGTTAGCAGTGGGGTGTTCTGGGGCAGAGGTGATCTTGAGCTGGTGCCCAGTTAGCAATACAGTATGTGGCAAAAGTGAGACGCCGGAAACCCTGGCCTAACTTTCTCTGCATTAGCTAACTGGGTGTGGGGCTCAATATTGCCACTGCCCAGTTCGCCTCGCAGCAATGTAACAAGTCCAGATATTCCGTGCCAGGGCCAGATATAACCACGATTAAATTTCAGCACCAGTGTTAGCATAGCTTGCCACCAGCACTCCCCCCACCCCCCATGATTATAGACCCCCTAATGTTATGGGAGGAGAGAGAAAAGACAGCAAATAAAATTATTTTGTACATTTGGGGGATAGCAGACTCAGCAAAATGAATATTTCTTTTATAGAAGCATTTTCACCAAACGTAGAGGCTTCACATACATAAGACCCATTGATGGAAAGGGAATCTGATACTAGTCTGTCTTCTGATCCTCTCCTGAAGTAAGAAGTTCAGAGTCTTGTTCAGCAAGATCACAAACAGATTTATTTTGGCTGTTCCCACTCCAAAAATGTCCACTCTGCACTAAATGGTTCAAGGGCTGCTTGTGGGGGTCCAGGATCAGACTGATCCTGTGTGCCGAGCTGTTTATTTTTCCTGCACTTAAAGTCATCTAACAGAGGTGGACTAATTCTATACTTTGATAGTCTGCCAATGCAGAAGGAATTAACCTGATCTTTTCTATTTTTTTCAGGTAGAGCATTACTACTTGGCTTTCTGTTTGTATTATGTTATGTTATGTTAATTGGCATTTAGCTCACACCTTTCCAGTAGTAGGACAATTTTGTTGGGCACCTGATTTTTGAACACCTTCAGGAACATCTGGTGCAGGGCCAGATCTGGCTTGCAGCTCAATCACATCCGGCCTGCAGCAAGACTGCCAAAAATCTGTTTACAGCCGAAGGTCTTACTCTGTTCCCAATGTGTCTCTCGCAATTTCCCCACTCCTATATCAACAATGAAATTGTAGTGGGAGCAAAGCAAAATCACAGTGGGAGCAAAACAAGAGCTCCTGTTGTATCTCTTGATCCTCTCGCTCTTCACTGCCTTAAAATTATTTGATATTGTGTTTCTGCAAATCAGACCTCATCGCTGAATAGCATTCATTGCACATCAAAGGTATAGAGTAGCACAGTTGCCTGGGCCTCTTCTTTGATCCCAACTCCTCAGTGTCAGAAAACTACCAGTAGCCAATGCAGTTCCTGGGTCCTTTGATGCTGATGCCTTTGGTGCTGATGAGGCGGTATCAGACTTAGAAAGTTTAAAGTTATCAAGGAGACACATGTTTTGGAGTTTGATGGCCTTGGGTAACATCTTTGATCAGATGTCACAGGCCAGGCACCACGTGCAATTGATGGTCAGTTATGGGCAAACTGTAATCAAAATGTAGGCAACACATGAAGCTGCTGGTCTTCTCTTCAAACACAATGAGGAAATCAGACATGGTGAAACCAAAATGCAAAATTGTGGTTAAAAAAAGGATGATGGAGATCAATGCACCAGGTCCTCTTGAGAAGAGAAGCACAGTGTCAAAAATTTAAAAAATAAAACATAAGAAAATGTTGAAAACCTTACTAAGAAGTGAACCTAGCGAGACACATAAAATGACTGAGAAGGCCTGATAGCAAAGAAAAGGAAAACCATATCTGATGTCATCTGAGGGCAAGAAAGGACTGAGAGGATCCCATGTAACAGTGGCTTGACAAGAAGTTCAGTATATGCCAGAAAAAGCTGTTTAAGCTTTTCCAGAGCTCTCTAAGAAATGTTCTCCATTGGATGATGTCACCCGTTTGTATGGCTGATTAATCCTGCTTGTCCTTGGAGGTATCATGAACGCAATTTTAATTTAATTTCTTTTTTCTTTATGTTTGATTGTGGTTGTTGAATTTATGTCTTACAAATGTCTATGATCTCCTGATCAAATCATAAACCCCAAATAAAATTATATAATAAACGGACTTTCAAATCCCTTGAACAAATTAGACATGAATTTGATATTCCTGTCACACACCTCTCTAGGTGGAATTATGGAGAAAGCTTATAGGGTTCCAAAATAGTCACTAGTTTAAGAAGTAATGATACATTCAAATGTTAAACTGATAAAGGCATTTTACAATCAAATGGTACAGTCTGATGATTTATCCTGCCAATAGTTAAGAGGTAAATGTGAAATGGATGGAGTAACATTATCATGTCACAGCTGGATCACCATAGTTGAGTTTTCCTGAAGAGTCTATCAACCAAAATCTGAGACTTGTTCATTATCAGGATGACTTTCAGTGGGACACCAAGTGCATATCTTTAAATAAATATGTTATCCTTTTATGGGCAATTTTATAAGAGGACACCTATGTGAGAAGTCCATAAAGGCTACTTTAAAAGGCAGCAGAGACATTTAGGTGTCTTTATAAAACAAGCTTTCATAACCAGCCTCAACAGCATGCGAATGTCCTACACACATTTACAGCTGCTCCAAAAATGTTGTAAATATGTGTGTGTAAAATATAGCATGATACACCTGACGCTCTACCCAAACTCCACCCATGTGAATGGCCATTGGCAATGTAAACATCCTGATGCCAAAGCATCAAGGTACAAACATAGACAGTAAGCTCTCTGGGGACATGGAAATACCTACAGTACCTTGAACTACGACTGGAAAAGGCATGAGTTAAATACTAATAATAATATAAAATCTTTTTACACCAGTTAGTATTTTAAAAGATACTATTTATGAATGTATGTGGCCACATACGTGTGGGAATGACTTTATAAAATGACCTCTATAGTGCCGCTGAAAATTCACGGAAAGGGCACTTAACCACGTAGCGGCTGCTGCTGTATTGATGTATACAGGCTATTTGAAAACTGCTCACCCTCCGCGTTGGTAAAATGACACATTGATGGTCCTTTGAGTTACTGTGTCTGTCGGTTGTGGCTACATTTTGTTGCCTCCAGGAAGATGTCGCCTTAGGCAAATGACTAGTCTGCCTAAGGGTTATACCAGCCCTGTAAAGAAGGTGCAGTCTCTCAATCTACAACAGCAGCAACACCGCTCAGTTTCGGAAGATATTCAAAACCCAGTTACAAAAGCAGTGTCCAGTTAGAGGCTCCATGACGGCTGTTCAGGAGATGAATGCTCCACCCAAACTATGTCCACAGAATGTCTACATGTAGATCACATAGACGTTGGCCCACTTTTTATGGGTGTATGCAGCCACACAATTTAATCAAAACAGGATTCACAGGCAGAAAAAGCTTTATGTATTTAACTTTTTTAAGTTATGCATATATTCAGCCAAACTATGCATCTAAATGAAATGGCTGAATAAGTACACAAACTCTTAAACAGATAGCATATCCACTTAAAGTTATTCCTTCTATTTGAGTGTTTCACTTACATGCATAAAGTTATACTGACAGCGGTTGAATTTCACCACTCACCCCATAGGTTTAGGCCCAGTCCCCTGAAAACCCCTAATCCCGCCTCCATTTATACAGAACATTTTGGCCATACAGCAACTTGCCCAAAATGTATGTCTTCCCCAAGTTGGCAAGAATACTTTCCGGAATATCTAGATCGGAGCACATAACTCCAGTGCTGATGAACCTACACTGGCTGCCTTTACAAGCTAGAATTGTCTACAAAGCCCTCGTACTAACCTTCAAGGCCTCAAGAAATCAGCCCACCACCCCGCTTACCAAGCTCATCCAACATATACCACCAAACAGATACAGACGCTCGTCATGCTTGAACAAACTAGAAGTGCCTAAAGCAATCACAAAATGTTCAAAGACAACATCCAATAGAGCCTTTTCACTATTTGTACCAGGAGCATGGAACTCCCTCCCCCCAGAAATTCGTTCCATTACCAATATCATCTCGTTCAAAAAGGCTATCAAACACCATCTGTTCCTAAAACACTATTCCGATCTCATCCCCCCTAGCCAACCCCGACATAATACACGTACTCACCAAGATTCACAATTAACACAACCCCAACTACAAAAACCGTTAGCCTGACACCCCTCCTGTTACCTATCCACTCTTCACATTACAACCCTTAACCATGCCCTCATTTGATCTTTAATCCTCCACTTCTATAACACTGTACATAGTTTTTCCCCTGTTTTTCCAAGTTTGTATCCCATGTTTTATTGTAAACCCAATGTAACTGCTACATTGTTGTATGTTCTGTTCCAGTGTAAACCGCACTGATTGTAATAGCGCGGTATATAAGAGATGCAAATAAATAAATAAATAAATAAATTTTTGTCAGCTGTTTAGGAAGAAATAAAGTTAATTTATGTTAGGAAAGGTTATTTTGCTAAAGATTACCTTGCTGTATGACTGTTTCTCCAGCTATGTGCGTAACAGGAAACATGGCATCAAAGATGTCACTGCAAAAGCAAAAAAAAACAACACATGCATTTTGTAAAGTTAATGGAATTCAGTTCTGGAATTTTAATCAACAGAGGAGTGGTAAGATTATTGCCCTAAACAGAATCCCTCAGGAAAGGAGATGCTAATTTATCCCCCTGTTTAAAACAATAATCCAGCATCATCAGCATACACTAATGACCATAGTTACAGTTTATAGTTTATTGCTTTTGATATACCGCCCTTTGTAGGGCACATAGAGAATAGTTTACAACTCAAATTTTTAAAAAATTCAGAAAGGAACTCTAATTTTAAAAAAAGAGGGTGGACAGAGTGGGACAGGAGATAGAGAGAAGAAGCTTAGGCCAGAGGTGCAATAGAGGGTTAACCCTCCAGGCTCGGTCCAATTTTGAAGGTGTTGCTCGAACAGGGGCATCTTGAGAGACACTACTTTTCTACCTATCAAAGTATTGTGCACTGTCTTTCCACTGACTATACCTTCTGATCTTGCTAAAGAGGCCAGTGGTTGGTTACTCTCTTCTGAGGGATACTGAAGCGTCCATCTGCCAACCATACTTGATGTCCAGAAAGGTCTGCTGTCTGCTAGGTGTCAGAATCCGAGATGTTATGGAGAGTTTGCCGAGACTCATCAAGCCTACTGACTTTTATCTGATGTTGCTCATCCATGTCGGCACAAATGATACTGCTAGGTATCCCTCCGAGCATATCAAAAGTGACTTTGTGACTCTGAGACAGAGGGTGAAACAGGTAGGTGTGCAGGTTGTGTTCTTGTACGTACAAATCCTCCCTGTTGAGGGTAAAGGCCAAGGCAGAGAAGCTCGCATCCTGGATATGAATGCATGGCTTTGCGGATGGTGTCATTAAGAGCATTTTGGTTTCCTGGACTATGGGATGATGATCCAAGGGCTGCAGAGCACAGATGCTTTCCATCTGTCGAAGAAGAGTCACAGTGTCTTCAGCAGCAGACTAGCTAACCTACTGAAGGGGGTTTTAAACTAGATTCATTAGGGATGGGTGAAGAAAGCCCCCAGGTAAGTGAAACATTGAATACCTCTGTAGAAAAAGGTAAAAAGGGCAAAATCTGGAAAACAGTGTGCATAAATGCCCATTGCATGGGAAATAAGATCCCAGATGTTGAGGCTTTAATGGAAGAGGCTGACTTGGATTTAGTGGCGATTATGGCGATTTCTGCCTTCTACTATGCTGACGACCTCCTTCTCCTGTACCATACCTCTCCCCTTTCCCCTGACCTCTCCCCACTGAATACCTGTCTCACAGCTGTAGCCCACTGGCTCACCACTCACTGCCTACACCTCAATCTTACCAAGATTCTGGCCATTTGGTTCTCACGGGATGCTACCCCCCCTTTGGTCTCCCCCTCCTTCTCTGGTTCCCCCATTCCCTTAGTCTCCACCTTTCGTTACTTGGGTGTCCTCTTTGACCCTGGCCTCACTTTTCGGGATCACATTGCTCATGTCTCAAAGACCTCGTTCTACTTTTTGCGCCAGATTCGTGCCATTCGTCCCTTCCTCTCTCCTCAGGCTCTCTCTACCCTCCTTCTCTCCCTGGTTATATCTCGCATTGATTTTTGCAACTCCATCATGTCTGGTCTCCCTGCCTTCCAATTACAACGCCTCCAACGTATCCAAAACACTGCTGCCCGGCTCATCTTTCACGCATCTATCCGTGATCATATCACTCCTCTCCTCATCCATCTCCACTGGCTCCCTGTCAAATTCCGCAGTCATTTCAAGATTTTGGTCCTTCTCCACCGCATCCTCCACACCCACTCCCCTCAGTATCTAGCTGATTTGGTTCACTTTCACAATCCAACCCGTTCCCACCGCTCCTTTCACCTGAATCGCCTGCATCTCCCCTCACCCACTTGTGCTCGCCTCCAATCCACTCGTTCCTCTGCATTTTTCTTCCTTGCCCCTGCCCTGTGGAACTCTCTCCCCTCTTCTATCCGCCTCAAACAAGACCATGCTACCTTTAAGAACCGCCTTAAAACTCACCTCTTTACCCTTGTCTTTGACCTTCCTGAACCTCCCACATGATTTTGTCTTCCCCTCCCCCTCCCCTCTACTGTCCTGTTGTATGAATCTACCTAGTTTGCTTTCCTATCAACCGATGTAACTTCTTTTTCTTTTCTCCCTCTCACCTTTTGGTGAACGTTGTAATTTGACCTCTGTAAACCGCTATGATGTTCCTTGCGTTTAGCGGTATATTAAGTGAATAAACCATAAACCATGGAGACATGGTTCACGGAAAACAAGAAGTGGAAAAAGATTTAACAGAAGACATATGCAGTATTGTCATGAAAGGAGAAGTGCTACTGATAGGTGATTTCAATATGCCGGATATGGATTGGCACATCCCTGCTGCGATGTCATCTAGAAGTAAGGAGATCCTGGATTCTCTACAGGCTTCATCAGGGGCAACCAACATCACTCTCCTCAAGGGGGTTAACCCCTGATGAAGCCATTTGGAGAAACAGATCTTTGTCAGGCAAGATATTCTAAATTTCTTCGAGGGATTTGAGCATTATTTAAGCTAAGTCTATGGCTGCTTTTTCAAGTTCTTTGTGTAAATGGAGATATCTATGTTGCCTTTGTTCTAGGTAACGGTAATGTGGGGTTGACCACCTGGAGCAATGGTTCTATGACTTCTATGTATCCTGATCTAGTTTCTTTAACATGGTTTAGTTTGCATAATGTGAATAAGTTGATTGGGTTTAGGATAAAACATCATTGAATTTGTATATTTTTGTCCGAGGGGCTAAGCTTAGCTGCCCAATAATAATTTCAACATTAATAAAGATTAAAGAGGAATTTTTAGATCATTGATGGTTATGAAGACTAGTCTCCTGTTGGTGGGCGACCACCTGTTAGAGGGATAACTCTAAATACTGAGATCTTTTCTCCTCTTATTTAAATATGTCTTCTAAATTGTATTGTTCCTAAATAGGATTGGTATTTAATACCCTCTAAGGAAAAAGGTTATGTGATTATCCAGAGTTTGTTTTGGTGTTGGCATTTAAAATAGTTTGGGCCAGATATTCAGCGGTAGGGGTAGAGATGTCTGGTTTCAATGACGTAACCTCTGCTAAAGCGACTAGCCACTGCCACTGAACTAAAGACCCGGATATTCGATGCCAGGGCCATGTGCAGCCACCAGCATTGAATATTTGGGTCAGCCAGATAGCGGAGAAACTAACCAGGCAGTGACGATATTCCTCCGTTGCCAGGTTAGCTTCTGCGGTGAAAGTTATGCCACCCTTTCAGGTGCCTAATGTTCGCCGCTTAGCAATAACCAGGCAGCAGCTCAGTATCACCACTGCCTACTGTTCCGCTCTGCCTTCAGAATGCCCATGCTAGCTGGCTAGCTTCAGGGTATACAGCAGTGGCACCCAGGGGTATTCCGCGGCACTAAGCAGGCATTTGCATGGTTAATCCTGGCTACGTGGACTTTCACAGACAAGGTAGAATCCAATTCAGTCCCTCGATAGCGCGACCTGTTTTGTATCGGCCAACTATTTGCTTCCCAAATGACATCACTGGGGCTGGTCGGGCAGGTTGCCAAACCCCTAGAACATCAGTCTTCGCCAGATTTAAAAAAAAAAAAAACATATTTGCTTTTAAACATGCTCCTGTCATAAGCAGCCAGCACTGAAGAACGCTGTTCACTGCCCCACTGCCTGGTACCACTATCAGAGTATCATTGGCATAGAGGCAGACAAAGATTCCACTTCTCTATGGCAGCATTCCTAGAGATTGCAAATAAAGCACAGTTACTTACCTGTAACAGGTGATCTCTGGGAACAGCAGGAATAAGTCTTCACATATGGGTATCGTCGGTACCCACGGAGCCTGCGCGGGAACGCTCCCCAGCGTCCAATAAGAAAGCTTTTGGGAGCGTCCCACAGCGCCTGCGCACTGCCTTCCCGCCTTTCCTAACCGCCTCTCTCCAGTTCGAGTTTTAAAGCTGAGACAAAGAGAGAGAGAGGAAAGGAAAGATAGATAGAGAGATACAACTCCTAGGGGAGGTGGGTGGGTTGTGAAGACTTATTCCTGCTGTTCCCAGAGATCACCTGTTACAGGTAAGTAACTGTGCTATCTCCAGGAACAAGCAGGAATGAGTCTTCACATATGGGGACTCCCTAGCTGCAGATGCCAGGGGAAGACCCCAGGTTGTATGTCCTTGAAAAGGACTCTACCTCCCCCCATGGATCTCTGGCATCCAACCAGGGTAGGTGGATAGGAGTTGATTAGGAATGGAACAGGTGTTTGAGAACAGCCTGACCAAACGAGGCATCCCGGCAGGAGTCCTTGTCCAAACAGTAATGGGCTGTGAAGGTATGAACCGAGACCCAGGTGGCCGCTCGACAGATTTGGTCGATGGACACAGAGTTTAGATGAGCCATTGAGGCTGCCATGGCTCTCACATTGTGAGCTGTGACATGGCCCTCCAGAGAAAGGTTCCGACTCTGGTAGGCGAAAGAAATACACTGAGCAATCCAGTTGGACAGTGTTCTCTTAGAGACTGGAAGTCCTAAATGAGAAGGATCAAAAGCAACAAAGAGTTGAGAAGACTTTCTATGTTGCTGTGTTCTTTGTAAGTAAAAAAGCAAGAGCTCTCTTACAATCCAAGGTATGAAGATTCCTCTCTGCACTTGATGCATGAGGTCCTGGAAAAAAGACAGGTAAATATACCTCTTGGTTTAGATGAAAGGGTGAGACCACTTTAGGCATAAAGTGTGAATTGGTCCTGAGGACTACCTTATCATGATGGAACCTTGTATTAGGTGGATTAGCCACCAAAGCTTGCAATTCACTGATGCGGCATGCTGAGGTGACTGCAATGAGAAAGATAACCTTCCAAGAAAGAAATTTCAAGGAGGTGGTGGCTAAAGGTTCAAAGAGTGGCTTCATAAGCTGGCCAAGAACCAAGTTTAAGTCCCATGCCACTGGAGGTGGTCTAATGGGAGGTTTAGTTAGAAGAAGGCCTCTCATGAATCTTGTTATAAGAGGATGAGAGGAAATAGGCTGTCCATTGAGAGGCTTGAGGGACGCTGCAATAGCACTCAAATGGACTCTTACTGAATTTGTTTTAAGACCTGCATGGGATAAATGCAGGAGATACTCTAGTAAAGAATTCAAAGGTATTGCAAGAGGGTTAAGACCCTTCTCTGCACACCAAATGGTAAATCTTTTCCATTTGAAAGCATAGGAACGTCTAGTAGAAGGCTTTCTAGAGGCATGAATAATATCTCTGACCTGCTGAGAGAGATGAAAACCTTGAAGGTCTAGGCCTTCAGCAACCAAGCCCTGAGATTAAGAGACTGGGGGTTTGGGTGCCACAACGTTCCCTTCTCCTGGGATAGAAGGTCTGGTGCAGAGCCCAAGTCCAGGGAAGGAGCTTGAGAGTTACAGAAGTAGAGGATACCACACTTGGCGTGGCCAATGTGGTGCTATGAGGATCATGGTTCCTCGATCTCTCTGAAGCTTGAATAGTGTTTTGGGAATTAGGGGAATGGGTGGAAAGGCATAAAGGAAGTCTTGACACCAGTGAAGGAGGAAGGCATCCTTTGCCTGAACTCCCTGACATGGAATTCTGGAACAGAACCGGGGAAGTTTGGCATTCCACGGACTTGCAAAGAGGTCTATGTCCGGGGTTTCCCAAATTTGAGAAATCCTGGCTACCTGGTCCATGTGGAGGGACCACTCATGTGGAAGCAGAACTCGACTGAGTCTGTCTGCCCAAGAGTTTTGAACGCCTGGAAGATATACTGCCAGAAGATGAATGTGATGCTCTCTGGCGAAGGCCCACAGTCGCAAAGCTTCGTTGCAAAGCGACAGAGAGCCAGTCCCGCCCTGCTTGTTTACATACAACATGGCTACTTGGTTGTCCGTATGGATGAGGACTGTCCTGTAGCTGAGCAGGGAATGGAACACTCTGAGAGCTAAGAATATTGCTCTGAGTTCCAAGAGATTGATATGCAGAGAAGTCTCTTGTGGAGACCAGATGCCCTGGGTGGAGAGATCCTGCAGATGAGCTCCCCAACCCATTGGAGAAGCATCTGTTGTAAGAGTTGCTTGGGGTAGTGACTGCTGAAAAGGGGACCCCAGCAACAGATTTGGAGAGGACTTCCACCACTGGAGAGACCAAAAAAGGGGACTGGAGTTTGCTATTTTGTCTGACAGGTAACCTGATGCCTGAGTCCATTGGGTGGACAAAGTCCATTGAGCTGCCCTCATGTGAAGACGAGCATATGGAACCACGTGCACGGTAGATGCCATGTGGCCTAAGAGTTGTAACATCTCTCGAGCAGTTAAATGGGACTTTAACTGTATCCGGGAGGCTAACTGCACTAAGCATAGGCAACGGGCCTGAGGAAGATAGGCTCTTGCAGTTGTGGTATCCAGCAAGGCCCCTATAAACTCCAGAGACTGAGTAGGGGTGAGATTTGATTTTGGGATGTTTATTACCAGTCCCAAATACTGGAGAACACGCATTGTGCAGATTAGACAATTCTGGGCCTCTGACTGGGACGGAGCTCGAATGAGCCAGTCGTCCAGGTAAGGGAAGACAAATATTCCCAGAGTGCGTAGAAATGCAGCTACTACTGCCATGCATTTCGTGAACACCCTTGGTGCAGAGGCCAGACCGAACGGAAGCACCCTGTATTGGTAGTGCTTTCCCTGAAAAAGGAACCGAAGGAACCTTCTGTGTGTTGGATGGATGAGGACATGGGTGTACGCATCCTTGAGATCTAGAGAACAAAGCCAGTCCCTCCTGACTCTGAAGGGATGGAAGCAGAGCACCGAGAGAAATCATCTTGAATTTCTCTTTGAATAGAAACTTGTTCAATTCTCTGAGATCTAATATGGGTCTGTAGCCCCCCGTTTTCTTTGGGATAAGAAAATAAGGGGAGTAGAACCCTGAGCCCTGTTGAAGAAGAGGTACTTCTTCTATTGCCCCTTGGGCAAGAAGAGTGGCAATCTCCTGACTCAGAAGGTTGAGGAGAGATGTTGGAGAATTGAACTGTTTCACCATGGTGCGAGGAGGAAGGTTTAAGAAATGAAGCTTGTACCCCTCCTTTATGATGGAGAGGGTCCATTGCTCTGCTGTGATTTGTTCCCATCTGGGAGCAAAGTAAGCCAACCTTCCTGGAATGGTGAGGGGCTCTGGTTCTTCCAGAGCTAGAAAGGCTAAGTTCTCTAGTTGCAAGTCAAAGGCCCTGAGGAGGCTGAGGCTACTGGGCCGTGGAAGGCCTAGCAGCCTTTGACGGCCTGTTTCAGTGGTTGCTGACGTTTTGCAGCAAAACGACCTGCAGAAGATGCCTGCTGGGCATAAGCAGGATAATATCTTCCCTTTTTAGAAAGAGATGTCTTTTTGAACAACCTTTTCTTAGCAGGAGCAGAGGTGGACTTTGAAAGTCGATCCAAAACGGAGTTCTCAGCATCCATCTGAGTGGCCTTTGCTTGCCAATCCTTGCCAAAAAGGTTTTCACCTGTACAAGGAAGATTTCCTAATTCATCTTGGACCCAGAGTTCCAAATCAGAAGCTTGTAGCCAAGCATTTCTGCGTGCACCTATGACAATAGCCGAGGTTCTGCTTACACACTCAAAGGAGTCAAAGGCTGCACGGTTGGAAAATTTGGAAACATCCTGGGCATGTTTGAGCCAAGTGAGAAACTCCTGCCTTTTATCTTCTGAAATAAAAGGGGTTAAAGTCTGCAGATGATCTGTGACTTCCTATAGAAACATCCCAATATAGAGACTATAGGAGTTGATTCTGGCAACTAGCATAGAAGCTTGAAAAACCCTACGGCCAAAAGCATCTAGGGTCCTGCATTCACGTCCTGGAGGATTAGATGAGTGTCTTTTTGCACTCTTTATCTTTCTCATGGCAGACTCTACCACAATAGAGTGGTGAGGAAGCTGAGTCTTATGAAAGCCAGGACAAGGAGGGACACGATACATGGTGTCTAACCTGCGAGAATGAGGAGAGGTAGTAAGAGGTGTCTCCCACATGCTCAACATGAGATCATACAAAATCTCATTAACAGGTAAAGTAGCTGCCTCTTTAGGAGCCTTGGGATATTGTAGAATATCCAGCTGCTTGGCTCTAGGCTCTGACTCAGGGGCCACTGTGATGGAGAGGCCCCTAGCCACCTCCCTAATGAAGTCTTGAAACCAGAGGACTTGTTTCGTTTAGGAGAAGAAGACTCCTGAGGAAGAAGTACCGATGCCTCGACAGATCCTTCGGACTCGTCAGAGTCTTCGGAGGAATCGAAGTATCGCCTGTCTGGATGCTCCTGTAAAGCCCGATATGCGTACCGAGTGGGATCGACATCGGGAGTAACCGGTACCGGTTCGGTACCGATGGGCATCATAGGACAGGGTACCGTCGCAATCGACACCGGAGCCAATGTCGATGCAATCGGTACCGGCACCGGGAATGGTGCCGGAGCCGGTACCGGCAACGGGGATTGTTGCGGTACCGGAGGCGTCGCAGCCTGCATGAATGTCGCCAGGGTGCGCTGCATGGTCAGAATCTTCTGATCCATCGACGCCACCAAAGTCTGGATGTCGGTACCAGTGGGAGCCACCAGTACCCCAGAACACGGCAACAGGTGATCGGTCGAGGCAGAGCCATCGATGTCAACCTGTGACCCCATAGACAATGCTTTGGAAGCCGGAACTTCCCGCCGGGGTAACTTTGCCGGTGCAGAGTCCTCGAGGACAAGCCCGGAGGCATCTCGATGCTTAGAGGGAGATTTGCCCTTTGAGGACCAGCCAGATTTATGCTTGGTTACCTGAGATCCATGGGAGGAAGAAGAGGCCCTGGAAGACGTCGATGCCACCGAAGCTGCATCAGAGGGAAACAGGGTACTGAGCTTGGCTGCTCGGTTCTGCCGACCTCTTTTAGACATCATGGTACAGGACACACAATCCGTGATGGAATGGTCAGGACCCAAACATTTTAGACACCAATCATGGGTGTCGGTGACAGAAATAGTACCGCCACATTTTGTGCACTTTTTAAACCCGGAGGCGGGCTTCTCCATGAGGAGAAAATTTTTAGGCCTAAGGCCCAAAAACTAAAATGCACAGTGAAGAAAGTATAAGGTTTGTTTTTTTTAAAGAAAGAAAAGAAAAGACCGGCAGTACCGGTCCGACGTCGAAGAAGGCAGACGCGAGACAAAAGAATAAAGAAAAAATAAAGAACTTCTTCTGCAGTGACAGGAACATGACCTGCTGGCTCCGCGGAAAAGAAGAACTGGAGAAAGGCGGTTGGGAAAGGCGGGAAGGCAGCGCGCAGGCGCTGTGGGATGCTCCCAAAAGCTTTCTTATTGGACGCTGGGGAGCGTTCCCGCGCAGGCTCCGTCGGTACCGATGATACCCATATGTGAAGACTCATTCCTGCTTGTTCCTGGAGATATACTAAAAAGCACAGATGACTGGTATGAGCCTTGCAGAATGCCAGAGGTTGCATCACTGAAACCAGACATCTCTTCCTCTACCGAACCTGCTGTACTTGAGCTAAATCAATGTGCTTAGCTATGCAGGTACTGCCTGAATATCTCTGGCTATGCAGATAGTTTGGTGGAATGCCCATTCTCCGCACTCCAGATAGTGTGGGGTGCTCTGCAAGAATTTTCAGCAGTATTATACATGAAGAAGGTAATTACTGTATATTTATTTTATGCATTTGATAGGCCGTCACTCGAGAAAGGATCATAGCGATGTACAGAATCCAAACATTTACCAGACATGTAACATATTGCAGTACATCATGATAAATGATAACAAAGAGCCACAAAAAGGAAGGAAGGAAGGGGGAAGTACGTCTAGTCAACAATAAAATCAAAGCATAAATAATTAATTAACTATGGGGAAAACAACAGGGTAGGGAAATGCCGTTTACGACATAGACAGAAGCCTGACCACCAAAGTTAACCAACCTGGCTAGTATAAATAGGCAAAAGCCAGATTGAAAAGCTAGATCTTCACATCCGTTTTGAATTTCTTGTGAGAACATTCCAACTACAGCTCAAGGCAAAGATGTTCCACAATGCAGGGGCCACATAGCTGAAAGCCATCCTGCAGGATGCTTCGTAAGGACCATTAAGTAATTTGCTTAGGAAGACCCAAAGGAGCGTTGCAGACAGTACAAAGTTAGAGAATGTGATAGTCCACAATGCCAGTATAAAGGGGGGGGGGGGTGCCTAGTTAAAGTGCATTTTAAGGCACTTATGTTAAGCCTATTTTATTAAGACAAGTAGGCTGGCCTAATGCAGGAGTGGAAATTTGCACCAGCTCTAGAGGCGGTGGAAATGCCCTTGTCTATATTTCTCAAGTATGTGCAAATTATTCTGTTTTATAATTTATGTGCATATGTGCACCCTCTGACCATGCTCCACACAAACTCCGCCCATGTGCACGCCCATCAGCAAAATGCATGCCTTGATGCTAAAGTGCGTACTTTTATGTCAAATGGTATTTTATAAGAGGCCACATACATGCAGGAATAGCTTTATAAAACTATCTCCATAGTGCCACTGAAAATTCACAGACAGGGACTTATCCATATAGTAGCAACCACTATATCGACAAGTCCTTTTGAATATCCATCGCCAAATGGTTATGCGCACAGGTAAGCAGGCTATTTGGAAACTGCTCACCCTCCATGCTGGCTGAAGGATACACTGATGGTTCTCTGAGTTACCCTGGCTATCAAGACCTATTGGTTTTTTTTGGTTGCAGCTAACTCTGTTGCCTCCCAGGAGCTGTGGCCTTAAGCAAATGCCTAGTCTGTCTAAGGGTTACGCCAGCCCTGTAAAGGAGGTACAGTGCCTCAATCCACAATAGCAGCAGCAGAAATCCATGAAGGTTCATTTCAAAACCCAGTTAGGAAAGCAGTGTTCAGCAGTGGACTCTACAACTGCTAAAGAGCTGAATGTACCACTTCTTTATTCTTTATTTATGCATTTGATATATCGCCCATGCCACAGCGTCAGGGCAGTTTGCAGCAAACTTGGTTACTGTTATAAACATCGGAAAGTGGTATGCAATTGGAACTCAGACAGTACCCGTATGTGAACACACTGCTTTAACCAGCAGATCACAATCTATTTCTTAGCTCATTGTCGTCATAAGGACAAGACCCTCATAACAGCAAAATAGCCCTCTCTGAAAGTTGCGAGAATCTTTGAATCAATGGAGAAGCTGCATTTGAATTGTCGTTTGGTGGTCTCCCAAATTCCAGGTAGGAAGTGTATTGAAGTAACAAACAACACAAATATACATCCTTGGAAGTATCTTCAGGACACCCCCCTCCCCACCCCCTGCCCACCCCACCCTTTAGGCAAGTCGTCTGTCCTGCAGGTAGAAGCTCTTTGCAGGTGCAAATAACATGACACACAATAGCATAAGTTTACACCAACACACAGTTTCACTGGAAATAGTACTAAGGTAAACCACAGTTTTGGATGACACTTCTGGAATTTCAGATGGGAGATGCATACCTTTCTTTTGCTAAATGTGAGGCTGCAAGTCCTGTTTCTTGAGTGACATTTTGAAAATCAACCTTACAGCCTGCACTGACAAGAATCCTAATACGCTAATGTCTGTATGACTTCACAGTGATTGTACAGTTGCAGCCAAAAATGTGGTGATACGAACAGGCTTCCTGGGCCACACTGAGTGCCTATAACCCAAAATGAATAGTGAAATTTTACGCCTGGGCCAAGATGCTTTTTAAACAAAGACTGGAATGAATCCAAGGAACATCTCTGTCTGTCTCATGTAAGACATTCTGTCTAAATCTTACTCCACCTCCCGCCTGCAGTGGTTTTAATATAATCCTCAGTATACCACAGAAAACCTCTATGTCTGAAGAGCAGACGTACGTCCCTTTGTCTCCATTGTCTGGTACCTGGATGTTCACACAAGCAGCTCAAACACTGCAGCTCTCAGTCATTGTTAAAGCATTCGTCACAAAATTAAAAAATCCAAAGCCATGACTGTTACTTTTTTCTAAATAATCATTTTCATATTTACCAAAATCACAGAGTACCAATGCCACTAAAGTGCATAAATGAAAATTCATATAGCATGTGTCAGTCTCTGGCAGATTGGTGTTAGAGAGATAATTAAGACTATAAATAGGCCTACAGACCTATACATCCATCCTTTCAAAAGCAAAGCAAAAAGCAAAAGGTGCATATACGAAGAACTGATAAAACCATTCTGAATCAGAAGCCTGTGATAACATGGAGGCACATTTCACAATGGGGCGTCCAAGTGCAATCTGGGATGTCAAAGCCAGAACATCTGAAATAAAAGCATGTACATGCAAGTTCAGGCATGATTTCAGAAACATGGACATGCCCGATATGCACTTGTATCAAACCTCTATATAGATGTCCCCAGGAAAGCAGTTTAGCACAAGAATGTCTACTAACATACTGGTTAGAGGAGTGGCTTAAGAGCAGCATGGTCAGAGTTCAAATCCAAGTGTGGACCTTTGTGATCTAAGGCTAGTCACTTAATTCTCCATCATCTCTACACTCTCTGGATGCTTTAAGGTGAAAACAAGCACTTTCCTGATGGCTATTCATGCCTGGAGTAGGCAGAAACATTGATATGATTGGCCTGCTACTTAGTATGGATTTTTGTAGAGACTTTTGATAGAGTGGAATTGGGAATAATTCTCTGTTTTCATTTGTTTGTTCACAGGATCTATTATAGATCCCCTGAAGAACCCTGATAGGTGAAACGCTACGAAGGCGCTGGGGGGAAGCGTCGGGATCTTTTTATGATGATTCAAGAGAATTGCCGTGAGGATTAGCATTGAGGAAGTTGATCATTTGTATTAATTTTTGAGTTACACTGTAGGATCACTCTTACTAACCTTACGAGCTACAGTTTGCTACCGTGGAGGTCGTTGATGTGTTTTAGCATACCTCTTCCATTAATGACGGTCTCGTCTTAGGAATTGGTGCTAATCTGAGACCTCCAGGTAGCTCTTAATGATATGAGATATTTACTTGTTGAACACAAAAGAAGAGAGGAGTAGTAATTTAAGGGATTATTTTCCCATATGTTATACTGAACGTACAAGTACTATTTTTGACAAGAGGTCCAACGTTCAAGAATTGACCAACATTGACGAGAAACATTGATATGCCTGCAGACATCTCCGACATTTCTGAGATCAAACAGAGACATGTAAATACATTGCAACTCCCTGGACATGACTCCACCACACCCTAGAGCCTACTTGGATGTCCCCGCACTGGAGATGTCTGCAAACATCATTTGTGGAGTGGCAATGGAGATGTGTCCATGATTTCAACGTCCACATGCATGTCTTCAGACATCCAAATCATGACTTAACCTTTTAAAATGACCCTCATGGTGTAAGCATGGTAACACTAGGCCCATGCTGCCTTTTCCTATCCCTTGAGCAGAATGTACATTGATTCTCCTTTTATGTTCTGTCATAATTAGCTTGCCAAAATAATATTCGCATTTAAAAATGTACTGTAGAACGGATCAGATATTGGTACTAAGTCATCCCTTTTTGCAGGAAAAATAAAGTTTGGGATTTGATTTTTAAAAAAGCACTTTCCATCAAGTCATCTCAAAATGTCAGCTGTACTGAAATATTCCCTGCAGGTTTCTGTAACTAAAACATTGAAAGAAAACACTATGGATCCTTAAAAGAACATTTTTCCTGACAAAACACAGACTCCAACCTCTCCAATTGGCCATGAACACAGCGGCCCGAACACTACCTGGAAAGTCCAGATTTGAACACGTCATACCCATCTTAATGCAGTTACACTGGCTCCCAATAGCAAGTCGTTTGATTTACAAAGCCCTATTGATGACGTTTAAGATCCTACACGACATGTCTGCGGACTCCCTTGCTGCAATTATACAACACAGCCCAAACAACAGAATGAGGAGATCAAGCTTGGAGAACACCCCCGGTGACCCCTCCATCAGTAAGGACGTGCCTCCAAGCCACCAAGAACCGTGCCTTTTCTTTATATGCACCAACTCTGTGGAACACCCTCCCTGCTTCAATCCGAGCCATCTCCAACCATTCAACCTTCAGAAAATCCATAAAGACTCACTTGTTCCAGCTTGTCCTTTGGAAGGGATCCACTGGATCTCATTGCAAGGGCTTACCAGCTCTCAAAATAGCTTCTGCTACGTGGGAAGGCTAGGACCCCCAAAAGGGCTGACCTTGGGCTTAGACCCTTAGGCGGGAAAGGCCAGGAAACTCTGGCACTGAACTGGCTCCCTGCTCTGCACTGAGCTCTCTTGGAACTCTTTGCCTATCCTCCAGGAGCCTCTGTGGGCAAGCTGCACTCAGGCCTTTCACCAGTTGTCCAGGTCTTCCCAAAAAGCAACCACCCCTTAAAGGGGAACTTCTGCAACCAAAGCTTAGACGCAGCTTCAGCAGACAAATCCTGAGCCACCTCCAGGCTACCATGTTTGCAGCCATGAATTTAGAGGAGATCATGATTAAGTCATACAGGGCATCAGCCACAAACAACATTCCAGACTTCAAATGTGCCATTTCCAGGCTGTCCAGTAACTTTTGGATCCAGCCGAAAAGCAGTCCTGCGATCATTCCTGCACAAATCACTGCCTGAGTACCCAAAGCCAAAGCCAAGAAGACTTGAGGAAGACTTCCACTCACCTACCTGGAGTCTCCGTTTGCACAGCACCTCTTCCACAGGAATGTTTGTGTGCTTTGCCACCACTGTGACCAGGGCATCCACCTTAGGGATCCCGCCCAGCTGTTCCATCTCCCCTTGAGTTAGGGGATACAGCTGAACCAGCACCTTAGGCCTCAGCCCCAGCTCTGATATCTCCCACTGAGGACACCAGCTGCTACAAGAACTCAGAGAGGGAAAGAATCCAATGGGATATCACAATCCCCACAGGATGGGGCCCACTTGTGAAATCTCCACTGGAGGGGCCTCAGTCATGTGCAGGACCACCATGGCATCCTAAATAAAGATGGAAAAATCCTCCCTGTGAAAAATATGAATTACCGATGGCTCCCCTACCTCCGATAACTCACTTATTTGAAAGAGGGAATCCTTCTCTTCTCCCAGACACCCCCCTCCCAAGGGACAAGGCTGGACTCTTGAAGGAAAAGACAGATGAAGATGACTGATGGGGGCATTTAACCCCCTTGCTATCAGAGGGGGAGACCTCAGGGGCTTGATGACCAGAGGCTGAAGACGTATCACCATGTTCTCCTTCTGCCAGGACCATGTGGCCATTCAAGATGGCCACCATTCCTGCCAGCAGAAAAATCATGGACAGTAAAAATGGCATTGGGCATCAGGCCACCCATGGGGGGAACCTAAGTTGCCAGCAAAATGTGCCCTGAGGCTTCTGCATCATACTCAGGGCAAAGAGTCAGCCATGGAGCTTACATGGTGGGAGGTGCAGGGAACAAACTTCCATGCACCTGGCATTACAGCTGAACTCAAATGCTGTAAAGGAAAAAGTCCCACAAAGAAAAAAGCCCGACATAAAGGCAAAACTATTGCGAAAAAGGAACCTCCAGTCAGGAATGGAAACCCTACACTTGTCAGGTCAGCCAGAAAAACCCAAGTAGGGTCTCCTGAGCCACTTGGAAAGCCTATCTGCCTCAGAGTTTTTTTTAAAAGACTGAAGCTGCTTTATTCAAGCAGCACAGAAGAGAGCCAATTAAAAAAATAAGATTGAAATAAAAACGTAGCAAAAAAAGAAAAAGAAAAGAATATGCAGATACAGGAAGGGAAGGAAGGCCTGGGCCTAGACTTACTTCAGGGGCTCCGTGGGTCCTCCTGCTTACTCTACGGCCCACCAATGCTAGAACCTGTGGATAGTAGCACGGGACACAGAGCAACTGTTGGCTCTAGGAGACAAAAGGCATACCCAAGTTTTGTGTAAATGCTGGGCCCAGGCCAAAAAACTCTTATTTGGGCCAGGGAAGACAATCCTATCTGCACTGCTGCAGCAGTTCACATATCTTGCCATCTGCTAGAGGCAGAAAATACTGGATTCTCTAAGTGCTGCACCAGTGGATACACTAGTGATGGCATCACTGAATGTTGCTGTGATCTGCCTCCACCTGCTGACTAGAGAGCATAATGAACTCTGATAGACTGGTCTAGCAAGATGATAAAGAAGGCACCTATTTTAATCCTAATTTATAAAGGTCGCCCAGGTGCCTATGTGCCTTTATAAAATAGGATGCCAGAACCAGTCCTAATAGCACATAAATGCTGATGCACACCATTACTCTTACTCCAAAGCTGGTCTTAGTGTGTGTGTGTGCACTCCATGCGTGTACCCTTGCATTTTATAAAATATGCAACACTGCCTTCACTCTGCCGAAACTACACTCTGGGAAACACCTATGCACGTGCATGTACAAGCATGAGCAATCTTGCAGGCATGTGTACATAAAACCAAAAGCCAAAAAGAGGTTCTGGTAAGTACCTCTTCCTTTCTGCTGGTAATTCCTCTCTGTATGCATCCCAGCATCCTTCTGGCTTTTGCTACCGCCTTGTCACACTGTTTTGCCACCTTGAGATCATCAGAAACAAATCACTCTGAGGTTCTTCTCCTGGTCTGTGCGCACCAACCTCTCACCCCCTAGCACGTACACAGTTCCCTTGGATTTCTGCTTCCCAAGTGCATGACACGGCACTTCTTCAAATTAAAACTTAACTGTCAAGCATTAGACCATTCTTCCAGTTTTTGTAGATCTTTCCTCATGTTCTCCACTCCATCAGGGGAGTCCACTCTGTTGCAAATTTTCATGTCATCTGAACAGAAAAGTCTGTCTTTTTGCAGATGACATGAAAATGCATCAGAAGACTTATGAGAAGAGACTTGAAGACCTAAATATGTATACTATGGAAGAGAGGAGGGACAAGGGAGATATGATTCAGACCTTTAAATACTTAGGGGTATGTTTACTAAACCGTGGTAGCGGACTCCGTGCGATATCGGAGCCACAGCCCAATTGAAATCAATGGGGCCGTGGCTCCGATATCGCACGGAGTCCGCTACAGCAGTTTAGTAAACATACCCTTTAGAGTATTGATGAACAAACCTCTTCCAAAGACGGGAAAGCTGTAAAACTAGAGGGCATAACATGAAGCTGCAAAGGGGTAAACTGAAAGCAGGGCCGGCCTGTCCATTGAGCGAGAATGTTTTTTGCACAGGGCCCCGCATTTCAGGGGGCCCCGCGCAAAAAACAATCTGATCTAAAAGTAAAATTTAAAAAAAAAAAAAGCTGTCTGGGGCCGCCGCGGCAGAATCGAGTGTGCCGCGGGGCCCCCCCTGCCCAGCAGAGCCTGCCCTCCCCTGTATCACCTCTCTCTTTACAGCTGCAATCACACGCGCCGGCTTTCAGAGCGTGAGGGGAGAGTTTCTCCCTCGCTGCTCTGTTAAGCCCGCGGGGGCTGATGGGAAGTTCCCATCAGCCCCCGCGGGCTTAACAGAGCCGCGAAAGGGAAACTAGTTCCTTCGCGCTCTGAAAGCCAGCGCGTGTGACTGCAGCTGCAAAGAGAGGTGATACAGGGGAGGGCAGGCTCTGCTGGGCAGGGGGGGCTCTGCGGCACACTCGATTCTGCCGCGGCGGCCCCGGCAGCGGCAGCAGACAGCTTATTTTAAAAAACATTTTCCCTAGGCTAGGCTGGGCTGGGCTGGGGGGGCTAGGGGGGGGGTTAGGAGTGGTGATGGGCTATGGGGGAGCTAAGTCTGTATATGGGCTGATGGGATTAGGACTGGAAGTGGGTTGATGGGGGGTTAGGACTGGTAATGGGCTATGGGGGAGCTTAAACTAAAAATTGGGTGATGGGGGATTAGGACTGGAAATGGGCTGGTGGGATTAGGACTGGGAGTGGGCTGATGGGGAGGTTAGGACTGGTAATGGGGAATGGGGGGGCTTAAACTGAAAATTGGATGATGGGGGATTAGGACTGGAAATGGGCTGGTGGGATTAGGACTGGGAGTGGGCTATGGGGGGCTAGGACTGGTAATGGGTTGGGGGGGTTGCTAGGACTGGAAATGGGCTGGGGGGATTAAGACTGGAGGTGGGCTGATGGGGTTAGGACTGGTGGACTGTGGGCTGTTGGGGGGGTTAGGACTGGTAATGGGCTATGGGGGGCTAGGACAGGAAATGGGCTGATGGGGAGGGGTTAGGACTTGAGGTGGGCTGATGGGGATAGAACTGGTAATGGGCTATGGGGGGCTAGGACTGGAAATGGGCTGATGGGGGGGGTTAAGACTGGAGGTGGGCTGATGGGGTTAGGACTGCTAATGGGCTGTGCGCTGTTGGGGGGGTTAGGCTGGTAATGGGCTATGTGGGGGCTAGGACTGGAACTGGGCTGGTGGGGGGTTAACACTGGAGGTGGGCTGCTGGGGTTAGGACTGCTAATGGGCTGTGGGCTGATGGGGGTTAGGACTAGTAATGGGCTATGGGGGGGTTAGGACTGGTAATGGGCTATGGGGGGGTTAGGACTGATAATGGGTTATGGGGGGGTAGGACAGGAAATGGGCTGATGGGGAGGGGTTCGGACTTGAGGTGGGCTGATGGGGTTAGGACTGGTAATGGGCTGTTGGCGGGGTTTGGACTGATCAAGGGCTATGGGGGGGGGTTAAGACTGGTAATGGGCTGTTGGCTGATGGGGGCTGTCTGGAAATGGGGTGATGGGGGGTTAGGACTGATAATGGGCTATGGGGGGTTAGGACTGATAATGGGCTATGGGGGGATAGGACAGGACATGGGCTGATGGGGAGGGGTTAGGACTGGTAATGGGCTGTGGGCTGTTGGGGGGGGTAAGGACTGTTAATGGGCTATGGGGGTTAAGACTGGTAATGGGCTGTGGGCTGATGGGGGCTGTCTGGAAATGGGGTGATGGGGGTTAGGACTGGAAATGGTCTATGGGGGGGTTAGGACTGGTAATGGGCTATGGGGGGGTTAGGACTGATAATGGGCTATGGGGGGGCTAGGACAGGAAATGGGCTGATGGGAGGGGTTAGGACTGGTAATGGGCTGTGGGCTGTTGGGGGGGGTTAGGACTGATAATGGGCTATGGGGGGTTAAGACTGGTAATGGGCTGTGGGCTGATGGGGCTGTCTGGAAATGAGGTGATGGGGGGTTAGGACTGCTAATGGGCTAGGGGGGGGGTTAGGACTGATAATGGGCTATGGGGGGCTAGGACAGGAAATGGGCTGATAGGGAGGGGTTAGGACTTGAGGAAGGCTGATGTGGTTAGGACTGGTAATGGGCTGTGGGCTGATGGGGGGGGGGGTTTAGGACTAGCAATGAGCTATGGGGGG
Source organism: Ichthyophis bannanicus (assembly GCA_033557465.1). Classification (NCBI taxonomy): domain Eukaryota; kingdom Metazoa; phylum Chordata; class Amphibia; order Gymnophiona; family Ichthyophiidae; genus Ichthyophis; species Ichthyophis bannanicus. Next base: position 24,230,046 of record CM066044.1, read on the forward strand.
CTGACTGGAAAGGGGCTGATGGGGTTAAGACTGGACGGGGGCTGATGGGGGTTTAGGACTGGTAATGGGTTATGTTCTCTTTATACGGGCAGCAAAACGGCAAAGGAGCAATCTAGAAGGCTCCTCCGTCAAAAAAGAGAGACGAGGTTCAAACGTTTCAAGCGTTTGAACCTCGTCTCTCTTTTTTGGCGGAGGAGCCTTCTGGATTGCTCCTTTGCCGTTTTGCTGCCAGTATAAAGAGAACATTCTTACTTGAGAGCCTGGCGTTGGAGTGAGCTCAGATGGGACGCCTCCGTTTTATCCAGCTAAGTCTTTTTAAAGTTTTCATTATTACTTAATCAGGACTGTGTTGCTGGAAGATATGTGAAGCCTTTTGAGTAAGGTGCCTGATCTACAAAATTCAATACAATTTTAAAGGGACACTTTTCAAGTTATACTGACGCCAGCAAGTGCTTTTTTTGTCAGTTTTAGGCTGAAGTAGGGCCTTATAAATTATTGATTAAAATGGAGGGTTCACCACGAGAGAGGATAGATTTCCTTTCAAGGTGAACGATCCGACAAAAATATTATTGAATTCAGTTTGTTGGGTCAGGAAATCACTTGGTGGGGGTTTGTATGGTGATATTTGATAGAGGAACCAAGTTTGGATTGGATACATTGGGGTTGGTTTCTAAGGGTATATTTTGTAGGATGGGTTCTAAATGGGCAGTGTTTGTAGTAGTTCCTAATGTGTCTGGCAGTTGGCACTGGATTATAGTAATGTAGAAATATTTTAGTCTTTCTTTATCCATACACTCATTAAGAGGCACGTTTACTAAAAGTTAGTATATGGTAACATTATGCAAATGAGGCCCCTTATGCAAATGAGGCCCCGCATCGAGTCTCCGCACATGGCCCCGCACCCCCCTTGGGCCACCCCTGACTGAAAGGCAATGTCAGGAAATACTTTTTCACTAAAAGGGTGGTGAATGCTTGGAATGCCCTCCCGATGGAAGAGGTGGGGGCCAATAGAGTGGCAGAATTCAAAATGGCAAGGAACAAACACAGTGGATCCCTTTATTGAAACAGGATAAAATCAAAATAAACATAACTATCTCTTATATCTCAACAAATAGGGGTAACCTACATGGTACACCCCTAAACAAAGGCATGCGGAGGGGCGACCTGCACTAAGCGGCAGGTGCACCTACTCTTGCTGCCTTGCTGGGCAGACTAGATGGACCATACTGGTCTTTATCTGCCATCATATACTATGTTACTATATAATACATTCCACAAAAAACAAGCCAAGGTGACTGGTCATCAGTTTGTCAGAGCTGGTGGCGTCTTTAAGCAAGTAAGGCTTACTGTGCCGAGGTAGGGCTATGGACTATTTTATCACGACATACTAGATTTTTAAGCTGATTTTAATTATTTGAAATTATGCTAGGTTTTTTTCCTAAAAGATTTTGAATGTATTTGTAATTTTGCCTTTTTTAACCTTTGATGCAGGTGTAAGCCAAAACATGACCTTGATTACATTATTTATGATTTTATGGCTTCAAAATTATTTTTAATAAATGGCTGTGCAATTTCATAAAAGGCCCTTTGTGTGCACAATACCAGCTTCATATGTTGAAAAACCCATATAAAATTACTCCATCAATTTATCTAGCCAGGAAAAAGCGTGCATGTGCTGAGGCACAACAAGCACTACTGTCTTTATTTATCTATTCAATCTTAAAAATACCATCTGTCTTCTGAAAGAGATATAAAAATTGTATGTTCCTGAGGGCCAGAGATATCAAAGCTTCAGAACAGGCTCTAGCATGTTTCAGTTTGTCTTCAATGCATAAGAGGACTGAATATGATTGAGGTCAGGTCTAAAAGGAAAGGGTTATCTTTCTAATCTGCAGGAAAAGTAGCTGGGGAAGAAACCTTCACATTCTCTTCTTCCTTGGCCTAAGAACATATTAACTGAAAAAGATGTGTGGAGTGCAATTGTCAAAGTGATTTAGCCAGCTGAATAGTGATTTACACAGGTAAACCGGCCTGTTTGAAAATCACCCTTCTCTGTTCAACTCAATGGCGCGAATATTCAAAGGGATTATCATCTGCTAACTGTGTTAATCCCCTTCTCTGGGCTATTAATAGTGCTGAATAGCCACGGATGCCACGCTCCATGCCCTGATGTTAACTGGTTAGCAACAGGGTGTGCCAGGGGCAGGACTGGCGCGAGGAGTTGAGGCGCCCTAGATGAACCTCAGCCCTTGAGCCCACCACTGCCTCTCCTCTCCAGGAACTGTAGCAGTGGCAATGGTCAGAAACAGCCCTGCAGTGCTTACCTGAAACATCTGGCGCTGAGAGGCTGTTTCAGCTCTGCCACTGCCGAGACCTGATGTTGAATTCCTTTGGTGTGGAGGTAGAAGCGGTGGCAGCTAGCCGTGTTAGCACAGCCAGCTGTTGCCACTGAATATCCCCCCTCCCCCCCAAATGTATGTGCAGGTTCCCATAGCATGCGTACTGTCAACTGGCTTCAAACAGGTATTTCCATGGGCTTCTTTAGGGTGTGAGAGTGCACAGCAGGCGCACATGTGATTGACTGTGTATGCATTACTTTGTCCTTTGCTTGGCTACTTTCTGCCAGCCATACAACAGAAGCAAACGTGCACAGGTGCTTTAGTATGATAAAAATACCCGTGCACCTTGCAGCTCTATGGGCTACTTGAAAACTGGCTCTTGATGTCAGACTGGATCCTGGGATGACAATTTCACAACTGCAAGTTGCATGTTTTACTGCAGATTTTTGGACCAATTTGTTTTCATGGCTGGAAATGTAAGCTATGGGTAAAAAAGGTGTAGTTATAAAATGATGCAAACAAATCAACTTGAGTTTGGGGGAAAGGAGTACTGCAGGAACTTTGAATTAGTTTAAAAAAAAAGAATTTGTGCTAAATGATTTTAGGGGGATATTCAAAGGCATTTACATGGCATGACAAGGCTGGTGGAAGATAAGCTGCAGAGTGTTGAACAGATTGAAGGGGAGAGAGATGATTTAGAGAGAGACCAGCAAGGAGTAGGTTACAGTAGTCTAGAAGGGAGGTGACTAAGGAGTGGATAAGTGTCTTAGTAGTGTGTTCAGAAAGGAATGGGTGAATTTTGTTGATATTGTAAAGAAAGAAACAGCAGGTTTTAGCTATCAGTTAGATGTGTGTGGAGAAGGAGAGGAATCAAAGACGACCCCAAGATTGCGAGCTATCCACAGAGATTGAGAAAAGAGGAAGGGGGGAGGAGAGTTAAGGGGGAAAAATAAGAAGCTCAGTTTTGGTCATGTTTAATTTCAAGTGGCGGTGAGACATCCAAGCAGCAATGTCAGAAAGGCAGGCAGAGATCCTGGCCTGGATTGCTAGAGAGGTTTCAGGTGTAGAGAGGTAGACCTGGGAGTCATCAGCATAAAGATGATACTAAAAGCCATGGGAAGAGATGAGTGCACCAAGGGACTGGGTATAGCGACAGAAAAGGAATGGACCCAGGATAGATTCTTGGGGCAGACCATCTGAGAGCGGGATCAAAATAGAGGAGGATCCACCAGAACAAACACTGAAAGAGCGATGGGAGAGATAAGAAGAGAACCAGGATAGCAAAGAGCCCTTAAAACCTAGCGAAGACAGGGTTTCAAAGAGAAGGTTGTGGTCAACAGTGTCAAAGTCACTTCATTTGCTCCCTATCCATTTCCGCATCCAGTTCAAACCTCCTCACTACCTTTCCTCTCTTATCTCTCCCTACACCCCTACTTGTGCCCTTCTCTTCTATTGCTAACTCCAGACTTTGCTCCTTTCACCTTGCTGCTCTTTATGCTTGGAACAAACTACCTGAGTCTGTACGTCAGGCGCCTTCTCTGACCCTTTTCAAATTTAGGCTCAAAACTCACCTCTTCGCTGCCACTTTCAGATCTTGATTCATCTGATGGCCTTCGTATTTCCTTACCATTCCCCCTAGATGCAACCCATATTTACAATTACTTTGTTTATTTAGTTAAATGATTTTGATAGACTTTTTCCACCAGTCAAAACGGTGAACAATTGACAATGGAGAGACAGGGTGTAGGGACAGTGGAGGTAAGACAAGTTCAGTCAAAGTGGTGGATATTTATCAGAGAAGACACAGGTGGGGAGGCAGTGGGGTACATCAAGTTCACTTGTCATGAGGAGCGGGGTACAAGGATAGGCACTAAGCACAGTAACGAGAACAGCAGGAGTGCAGGAAGTTCAGTAGATCTGATGCAGGAGTCCGTCTGAAAGTCTCTTAAAGGGTTAGCATGTGCCATAGTGTACTTGGAAAAGATTGATCTTCAGGTGCTTGCAGAAGACTTTTGTTACCTGAATACGTCTTAGGGTAGGTGCCAGCATGTTCCAGAGGGTGGAGGCGTAGAGCAGGAAGAACCTCAGGTGGGCATATTGGATGCTCTTGCAAATCTGTATTGGTAGGCTGAGCAGGTTTAGTGTGCTCTATCTGCGGGGCCTGGTGGAGCGGAGGGTGCTAATTGACATCTGGAGGTGCTGGGCTGTGAGGCCATTTTGAGCTTTGTGGATGATGGCGAGGACTTTAAATTTGATCCTGGAGGCAATGGGTAGCCAGTGGAGGGATTTTAGAATGGGCGAGATATGGGAGTGTCTGGGAGCTCAGAAGATTGCTCGTGCTGCAGTGTTCTGAGTGAGCAAGAGCGGATGGATGGTATGTTTGGGTAATTCATGATACATGGGGTTGCAGTAGTCAAGCAAGGGGGTGACTGTTGCCTGACAGACTACATGGAAGTCATTGGAGGAGAGAAGGGGGCGCAGGTTACAAAATGTCCTGAGCGTGTAATAGATTGCCTTGGTGGTGTTTTGGATGTGTGCTTGAAAGACTAGGTGCTGGTCTAAGGTGACTGAGGTATTTGAGCTGAGTTTTGATTTGGAGGTCTGTATCTCCAAGTCTGACAGTTATTGGAGGCGTAAACTCAGGTCCCTGTTGATGTACAATATCTCAGTCTTGCTGAAGTTGACAGCTAGGTTTTGGTGCTGGAGCCACTTGATGATTTCCTTGAAGCAATCTGAGAGACTGGAATAGTCGGGAGTGGATGTGGAGAACAGGTTATCTGTCTTGACTAGATTTTAAGCTCTAATGAGCAGGGACCTTCTTTTACATGTGTCTGTGCAGCACTGTGTACGTCTTGTAGCATGTCAGCACCACTTCCCTGGTGGCCAGTGGACGCCAGGGCAGGTGGGACACAAAAATATAAGGTTAAGATTGGAGAGTCTTCTAAAGGCCCAAATGGCTCTTGGTCCTTGTAGTTGCTTTAGCTCCAATCTTCAATGAAACAATCAAGCTGAGTGGTGGGAATTAATAAGGCTTTTATTTCCCTTTTTCACAGTGGTTCTAAATAGTGGGTTACAACTTTAAAGCAAATGTCCTTAATTCAGGTAGAAAACAAACTCAGGGTTCAAAGCAAAAACTGTTATACGTCACAGGAATGGAGGTGCTCAAACAAATACAAAATGCTCTGCTGGCAATTCACCTAATCACAAGTCTGGCAGTGACTCTAAACTTTCAGAAATGCAAAGTGTACAGTCCATCTCTTGGTCAGATAAATCTCCTGCCAGATCCACTTGCTTTGGCTCGTTATCAGAAAACTCTGATTCTATATCCCTGGTTTCTTGTAAAACACATTCAGGGGTTTTGTATATTTTCTGTAGCAGCTCCCAATGTCCTTGGCCTAGCCTAGGGCATCGGCCACGTGCTGTATTAGGCTTTAAAGTATCCTCTTTCTTTAGAGGTTTTCTAGCAGCTTTATCATAGCTTTTAACATTCACAGCTTTCTTATTGGGCATACATTTCTCATACCTTGTATAGCAGCAATCCTTTAGTAACCGGCTTTCTTCCTCTGCTTGCCTCGCCCAGGCCGCAGCTTGGTGAACTCCTTTTCTAGGAAGGTTAGGCTTACCCTGTAGCCTTTGACTTCCTTCTCCTGGTGAAGGCCTGCCTCTGTACAAGCCCCGACTCAGTGTGGCTTGGCTTCTCCAGCTGATACTTGTTTGGCTTAGAGTTGCAGTTACAGCAGGGCTTTTGCCTCTGAGGGCAAACAGCTCTCGGTTTGGCTTGAGCTGAAACCTCCTTAGGTCCTTCCTCAGCTCCTGGGAAATCACCTCTCCCTCCTGGGAATCCTCTAGCACTAGAGTAGTCAGGTTTCCACTTCCACCTCTCTCTCTCGGTGCAGCCAGTGATTCTCCCCTTGCTTCTGCTTAGGCTGCTGCTTCTGCTGGTGCTTCTATCTCCGAGGCTGCCGGTACTCCTTCTGCCTCTTCTCCTTCCTCCCTTCCAGTCTTCCACACTCCCCTTATGAAGGCCTCCTGCCTTTGAGGATTGGAAGCTGGTTGGCATTTCCTCGTGACCAGCTGGGCATGGCTCTTCAGTCTCCTTGAAGACACTCTTGCTCCCTCTAGCTGGTTCCTGGGAATATTGCAAGTCTTTTTCTCTGTGAAAAACACCTTCTTTTCTCTCAACTAGGCTCTCCTCAGCCCTCGCTGCATGACAAGCATTATACAAATGTTCAGTAGCAGCAGTAGTAGTAGGATGGCCCCGGCATTGAATATGCGAGATTAGTCTTCAGTAATGATGGCTATCTGCTTTAGAAGCACCAGCCACTGCTGCAGAATATCCCACCCCTATGTGTTTTGAAAAGGGTTTTTTTCCCTCACAATTTAGCTGAGGCAAATATTTTAAAGAAATTTAACTCTGGCACAAGCTGTTAAGCAATCTTAAGTTTGCATTTTCCAAGGATAACTTTCAGACAAATCTACCTGGGTAAACAATGTGTTCACCCACACAAAAACATAGTTTGGAAATTGCCTCCTTCCTTAAGGCAAGTAAAATGTACATGTGCTCTTCAGGGAGAAATTTTACATAGCTAATAATTTTCTTTCCTTGAATCCTTCTAGACCAGTCCGGATATGTGAGTAATGTTCCCTTGCCAGCAGGTGGAGGCCAACTTGAGCAATTTTCAGTGATGTCATCACTGGTGCAGCACTGAGACAAGCGAGTATAACATGGTTTTACCAAGGGACGATCTTCCCAAACAAATCTGATTGAGTTCTTTGACTGGGTGACCAGAGAACTAGATCAGGGGCATGCGATGGATGTCATCTACCTGGATTTCAGCAAAGCCTTTGATACTGTTCCTCATAGGAGACAAAAGGCTCCCTGGCAGCGAAGAGCAGAGCCTTTATATTTTACGCACCTACGCAACCACCATCTGAGCTATCACCGACCTCGCCCAATTCAGGAAGGCACTAAAGCATCACCTTTTCCTTCTACACTACTCCCAGGCCAGCGAAACATCACAACCCAGCATATCCTCCACCCACCACAATGACACCACCAGCACACTCACGTCATGCTGACACAACCACACCCAGAAGCACTACTGCACAAACTTGAAAATAGTTAACGAAATGTATAGAGTTCGGAGCGTGTCATGACTCCACAACCGCTCCTGTGGCACAATAGCTGCGTTGTATATAGTTACCCCCGTTGAAATCCAAGTTGTATTACCTGTTCTCTGTAATGTGCATTGCATGTTCTGCCGCATTGTACAAACTGATGTTTACCTGTAAACCGCGCTGATTTTAAAGACTGTGGTATAGAAATAATTTAAATAAATAAATAAAAATAAATTATTAATAAACTCAGTAGTCTGGGGATGGGTGAACCCAATCAGAAATTGGTTGACTGACAGACGACAGAAGGTGATGGTAAATGGAGCTCACTTGGATGAAAGGAAGGTGATTAGCGGGATGCCCCAGGGATCGGTCCTGGGCCCAGCACTGTTCAATGTATTTGTGAATGATATTGGTGAAGGACTGAATGGAAAAGTCTGTCTTTTTGCAGATGACATGAAAATTTGCAACAGAGTGAATTCCCCTGAGGGAGTGTATAACATGAGGAAAGATCTACAAAAGCTGGAAGAATGGTCTAATGCTTGGCAATTAAGATTTAATGCGAAGAGGTGCAGTGTCATGCACTTGGGAAGCAAAATCCAAGGGAAATGTACACGATAGGGGGCGAGAGGTTGGTGTGCACGGACCAGGAGACGGACCTCGGTGTGATTATTTCTAAGGATCTCAAGGTGGCAAAACAGTCCGACAAGGCGGTGGCAAAAGCCAGGAGGATGTTGGGCTGCATTCAAAGAGGAATTACCAGCAGAAAGGAAGAGGTACTAATGCCACTGTATAAGTTGAGGCCTCTCTTAGAATACTGTGTTCAGTTTTGGAGACCTTATCTTGCAAAGGATGTAAAAAAACTGGAAACTGTTAAGAGGAAGGCGACAAAAATGATTTGGAGCCTGCATCAGAAGCCTTATGAGAAGAGATTTGAAGACCTAAATATGTACACTCTGGAGAAGAGGAGGGATGGGGGAGATAAGATACAGACCTTTAAATACTTAAAGAGAAATAATGAATAAACAAACCTCTTCCAAAGACGGGGAAGCTGTAAAACTAAAGGGCATAACATGAAGCTGCAAGGGGGTAAATTGAAAGGCAATATCAAGAAATACTTTTTCACTGAAAGGGTGATGGATGCTTGGAATGCCCTCCCGAAGGAGGTGGTGGGGGCAAATACAGTGACAGAATTCAAAATGGCATGGAACAGACACAGTGGATCCCTTTACAGCAACAGGATAAAATCAAAATAAACTTAACTATCTAATTTCTCAACAAATAGGGGTGTCCTACATGGAGAACATAAGAACATAAGATATGCCATACTGGGTCAGACCAAGGTCCATCAAGCCCAGTATTCTGTTTCCAACAGTGGCCAATCTAGGTCATATGTACCTAGCAGTTTGCCCAAGAGACACAAGTTCCACAATGCTTGTACTGGGTCAAGCATTGATATCTTCGGTCACTTCTTAATAATGGTTTATGGACCTTTCCTCCAGGAACTTGTCCAAACCTTTTTTAAACCCAGCTACACTAACAGCCTTTACTACATCCTCCGGTAACAAATTCCAGAGTTTGATTACACGTTGAGTGAAAAAATATTTTCTTTTATTAGTCTTAAATAGTTTACCCTGTAGCTTCATTGCATGTCCCCTAGTCTTTCTATATTCTGATAACAAACAATCGATCTACGTTTACCCGTTCCACTCCGTTCATTAATTTATAGACTTCTATCATATCTCCCCTCAGCCGTCTCTTTTCCAGGTTAAAGAGCCCTAACCTTTTTAGCCTTTCTTCATAGGAGTATCCTTCCATCCCCTTTACCATTTTGGTGGCTCTTCTCTGAACCTTTTCTAAAATCGCTATATCCTGTTTAAGATACGGCGACCAGAATTGCACACAATATTCAAGGTGCGGTCTCACCATGGAACGATATAGAGGCATTATAATATCTTTTGTTTTATTTTCCATTCCTTTCCTTATCATACCTAGCATTCTATTTGCTCTATTGGCCGCCGCTGCACACTGGGCCGAGGGTTTTAACATGGTATCCACAATGACGCCTAAATCTTTTTCCTGGGTGGTGGTTCCTAATGTGGAACCTTGCATCGTGTAACCATAGTTTGGGTTGTTCTTCCCTAGGTTATAACCAGCACCCGCTCCCTAACCTTTGAGGGTTTGGGGAGGGGTGTGCCTTGAGGTTAAGTTGTAGTTGTGAAGGTCGAATGACAAGGCAGGTATAAAGAATATTTTTTTTATAAGGATTTATTTCTCCCGCTCCGTGGTGGAATGGAACAGGCGTAAAGGAATATACTTTTGTAGCCAAAACAAGAACAAAAGGAAAAACAGGCTTTTTCCAACACTGTGTTCAAAACTGTGCTTCAACACAGGAGTTCACATTCCTGTCATGTGAGCTTTACTTGAAATCACTTAAACAAAGAGCAAATAATAAAGTTCATGCACTGTAACTAAGTTATGCTTCAGCTTATTCTTTATCTCCTCATAAGCTCTTCAGGTAAGGAACTTAAAACAGCATGCATTTCAGCATATTATAATGAATGACCACACAAGCTTTGCTTGACTATTCTTTGTCTATGAGACAGGTTGAGCAGTCCATTGGCTGATTCAAATCCACCATTGGTAAGGGAAGAACCAATGGCACTTGTGCTTCTGGGCTCTGTATTGACTCAGCTACTTTCTGTCCAGGAATAGTTCGTTTCTCTAGGAAATCTTTAAACTCTTTCAGGAGTTCTTCAGCCTGCTTGCTATATGGGCTAGGCGGGGAATTAACTCCTTCCTGGGGTGAGTGATAGCTTGTGGGTTTCTCTTCAGGTAAGCAAACAATGCCGTCTCTCTTACTATGCTCATTCACTGCACTGGAATTACCCCTCCCCCACTTGTCTCTGTCAGCAAGTGCTGGGTAAGTCAGTTCATTTGCAGGTGAAGGATTTTTAGACAGCAATTCAAACTTATGACCTCCTAAAGCCTTCTGGCATATATCTCTAGCAAATATATCTGCTACGTCCTTGTAGCTAGCTTGCTTGCTAATTCTGTCAGCAGTTTGAGGAGAAAAGCAGGGTTTATCTGAATGAGCTTCTGGTTGCAGCCAACTGCTCCCATAAAACCTGGGTTTGCCCTGGGTTTTAAAATAAGCATTCACACATTCTGGCTTCTCATAAAAGCTGTTATCAGAATTAAAGACACCCTGTACCTTGTGTTGAGGAATGCCTGAATGTTCTTTAGCAGTCTGCCATTCTTTCCACGGGTCAGCTCTCTGTTCCAAAAGCATAGGCTTTACCCCTGGGTCTCTCAGTGCCTCGCCCTTCTCTTGCTCCCAGAAGGTTCTTCTATGCACTGAGTCTCCCTGGTACCTGCTTCTTGGCTTGGCAAGCATTCTCCTGGAATTGCAGCTGGGGAGCGTTTCTCCTTCAAAGTCAAAGGCTCTGGCATCCAAGGCTACTTCGTCTCTAAAGCACACATCTGCTTCTTCGGTTTCCTTTCTCCTCCTCGGTTGCTTCTCTCTCTCGTTCCTGTTCCCTTTCTCATTCTCTCTTCCTTCTTCCTGTTTAACAAGCTGCTTCTGCTCTGGGGAACCCGCCTCCTGCTAGGGCGTGCCCAATCAGCAACTCTGCTTCTCCCCTCCCCCGAGGTGAGCTGTGTTAGCTGATTAGCCATGTGCATCTTGTGCTGAGAAGGAAAAATCTTGCATTTAGCTGCAGTACCCGGACCTTCCACCGGGTCACTATCTGTTTCTATGGCTTCTGGCAATGCTGCAGCGTCACAAGGTGCATAACCTTGCACTTGTCCACATTAAATTTCATCTGCCATTTTGATGCCCAGTCTTCCAATTTATCAAGATCCTCTTGCAATTTTTCACAATCCTCTTGGGTTTTAACAACTTTAAATAGTTTTGTGTCATCTGCAAATTTGATCACCTCACTCGTTATTCCACTTTCCAGGTCATTTATGAATATGTCAAAAAGCGGTGGGTTCACCCTTAAACAAAGACATGGGGAGGGGTGGCCTGCACCTACTCTTGCCATCTTACTGGGCAGACTAGATGGACCATACTGGTCTTTTTCTGTCGTCATTTACTATGTTACTATTATGTAACACTTTCCAAGTAAGCAAGATCGAAAGAAAAACTTAGAAATGCATGTTATTAACCAACAATTCAACCTTGCAACAAATATTGCTAACAAGTATTTGACTCTCTTACTATATCATAATTAACTCTATATCAGGCACTGATACCAATAATGCAATCAAAAAGCAGCAGGCTTCCCAAACTGTAGGACGAGTCTTCCAGGATTGGTCCTGGATTGGTTTAGCAGAATTCAAGGAAGGAAAATGATCAGGTATATTTCTTCTTCCTTATCATCTTGCTGGACCAGTCCAGATGTGTGGGATGTACTCAAGCAGTCAAGACCCAGAGTGGGACTAAGATGACGCTCTAGACAGAGCTACCCTGCCAAAGGCACCATCAGGCTCCAGCTCCTTCCTGTAGTGCTTCAAAAAGCTGCTCAGTAATGACCAGGTGGCCTTCTTATATATGTCCTCTGGAGATACAGGAGGAGGCCTGTGCCCTAGCGGAGTTCACTCTTACCCCATCTGGCACATGCTTACCAGCCAAACATTATGCTGATCCAATGGCCTACTTAAACCAGCAGGCAATATAAGACTTGGTCACTGCCAGTTCTTTCCTTGGATGGCCAAAGAGGACATAAAGATGATCCAGCCGGTAGAAAGGGACATCAGAATGACCTTAGGCCTTGACAAATGTGTTAAGGCAACTTTTATTTTTAGAGGAAAATTGAGCAAAACGGAAAACATCTCCCTGGCTGAGATCTATGACATCAAGGATCTTGAACAGGAAGGTATATATAAGTATCTTGGCATACAGAAAGGAACGACACTCAAGCAGAAATTACTGAGAGAAAAGATCAGTAAAGAATACTACAGGAGATTAAAATAGTTATTAAAAAGTGCTTTAACATCACGGAATAAGATACAGGCCATTAATCACTGGTAATTCCTGTACTCTCATACAGCTTTGGGATTGTGTACTGACTTCTCAAATATCTTGAAAAACTGTCTGTGGAAACAAGAAAACTCCACCATGCCCATGAATTAATTTAAAAGAATGAGTGTATGCCAAGACTGTACATCTCTAGAGCTGAAGGAGGGCTAGGCCTCAGATTCATTACACATACAGAGCTACTATCATAGGCCTCCAGGCCTAGATAACTGCATCATCAGATCCAAATGCACAAAAAGTGCTGATATATGAAAGTAAATGTCCAGAATCTGTCTCCATCATCAAACTTGGACAAGCGCTCCGACGACTAGAAGGAATGAGTGAGAATCCACAGGCATACATAGGGAAGAAAGTAACAGAATTTGCAAAACAAGAGAAAAACGCTATAAAGAATTGGATCAATAATTGAGAAAAACCAAGTGGCAAATGCACAAGTACAATGGGAAATGGTAAATCCATTCATGTGTCTGTTCTTGATTGACAAAATCCTTTGTCAATCAAGAACAGACACATGAATGGTTAAGGAGAGGTGAACTGAAACTGAAGGATGAGAGATTAATAGTTGCAGCCCAGGACAGCAGCTTACAGTGAGGTGATTTACAGACAAGTATTGAAAAAACTGGCAACAGACATATATCTCTTCTCTGGAAAAGAGCTGGAAACAGTGACTTACCTCATAGATGACTGTGAAGTTCTTATGGCTGAAAATTTCTATACGGAAAGGTACAATAAAGTAGCACACCTCATCCACTGGAAACTTTGTAAACCCTACAACATCACTGTGTCTGAAAAGCACTGGGATCATGACTCTAAAAGGATTACAGAGAATGAAGAGGTTATGATCACCTGGGATACTCCCATTCCGACCGATAAAAAGCTGGACACAAGGAAGTTGGATAGAGTGGTAAAGGAGAAAAACACCCAAATGGCATCGATTATAGAGGTGTCAGTTCCAAATGACTACTCTGTGAATCACATTTTATTTAACAGTATTCATATGCCACCTTTTCTTTAAATCAAGGTGGTTTACATTCAACTCAATTTTTACCTTGTGAAGCAAGGTTGTTTACATTAAACTCCGTCATTGAACTCAACTATGTACATTGTAACAAGGTGTTTTAAACTCTATAACTCAGAGACAACATTGTGTCATAACAGTATGTTTCTATAACTTATTTACATAAATGAACTTTTTAGAGTTTGTGGTCCTGTTGTATGATCATGGACATTGTTCAGTAGTCATTGTCCAGGTCTGGTGTGATGCTGCCATAGTGTTCAATGAATAGGAACGTCTTCAGCATTTTCCTGAATTCTTTAGCGTCATTCTTTAGCATCTGATATTGTTCAGTAGGGAGTGCCATAGATTTGACGCATATAGTGAAAAGGTTCTATTTGAAGTGCACTGCTTGGCTTTGGAGAATTCCTTTAGTGTGGTTAAAGTGTTTTTATTGTTTATTTTTGACGAGCAGTTTTCAGGGTATATTTTTATTAGGTCTTGGAGTGATTCAGCTGATTCATTCTGGAGTATTTTGAATATATTAGTGATAGCCTTGAATCTTGCACAACTCCGATCGGGAGCCAATGAAGTTGTGCCAAGATTGGTGTTTTGTGTTCACATTTGTTTGTTCCTGTGAGAATGTGAGCAGCGTGTTCTGTACCATCTGTAGTGAATGGACTGTTGTTGCTGGCAGGCCTTGGTAAACTGAGCTACAGAAGTCCAATACTGGTGTGATTATGGCCTGTAGGACTGTTCTGAAGTCATTGAGAGGGAGAAGATCTTCAAGTACCAAGGAATGCAGTCAGAGACCAAGAAAATGTGGCAGAAAGATACTGAGTTATTTCCCATCATGTTGTGTGCCACAGGCCTAATTAAGAGGAATTTCCAAGCACATCTTGATACATTACCCATACATGTAACATCTTACGAACTCCAGAAGGAGGCTCTCCTTGGCACGATGCAAGTACTACGCCAAGCATTAGCAGTACATTTGAGAAACCAAGATCATACTCCACATATCCTGGCTTAGAAGTGAGGTTCATGACTGTCATGGTATGTGCAAAACTCACCCATTTGGAGAAATTGCCCCCCCCCCCCCCCCCAATGCAAAGAATTGGTAATTTGCAGATATCTCATCAACACCTTCCGCATGTCCATCAGATGCAGCGAGGGATCCTCTTGAAAATCCCTCCAAGAAGGAGAGCAGAATGACAGTCAGGTTAAGGTGAAAGGACAGCACCTATGGAAGAATTGTCAGCCCAGCACAAGGAGACAGGAGGTCCTGAGATGACCAAAAAAGGCTCCCTGCAAGAAAAGGCCTGAAACTGTGACACCGGCCTAGTAGACACTATGATCACCAGGAACACCACCTTAAGGGTCAAATTCTTCAGAAAGGCCTTGGGAATAGGCTCAAAGGGAGGCCTTTTCATCACCTTTAACACCAGAGAGAGATTCCACTGAGGAACTACCGGATGCACTGGCAGTCAGATTTGCTTCACTCCCTTGAAGAAGTGGGAGATGTTGGAGTGCGCTTCCAATGACAACCACATACCATGATCTGCAAGGCCAGTTCGGGGGCATAACAATCACTGGACCCACATGAGCCTGAATTCTGCACAGAACTCATCCCACCAAGAGCCATGGAGGGAAGTCATATAGCATTCCCTCCTGGGGCCACTCCAAGCCTGCAGTCTGTGGATCCTTCCTGCAGCTGAAAAGGTTTTCCACTTTGGCATTCTCCAGAGTGGCCATCAAGTCAAACAATGGAAGGTCCCACTTCTGCACTATGAGGTTGAACATGTGAGGGCTGAGCTCCACTTACCCCTATCCACAGTGTTCTAACTTAGGAAACTGGCCTGCACAATCAGATGCTCTTCCATCTAACGATGCAGCTCTGCAACCTCGAGAGTCACCCAAGCACTGCAAGTTCCACCTTGTTTGTTGATATAAGCCACTACCATTGCATTGTCCAAGAATACCTGGACTGCTTTGCCCATCAGGAGAGATTGAAACTTCTCTAGAGCTAGGTGGATTTCCCTTACCTCCAAGTGATTTATTGCCTAAAAGGCCTCCTGAGGGGACTAGAGCCCCTAAGTCAAATGACCCAGGAAGTGCAACCAATAGCCCTTCAAGATGACATCCAAGGTGGCAACCACTCAATCAGGCATTTGCAACAACACTCTGCCATCAGATTGCAGGACTGAAAACACCACTTCAACTGCTCCTTAATCTCCCAGGAGAGAGGAAGGGTCTGGTCGAACAACTGTAAAAGGGAGACCAGAGGGTTAGCAGGTGCCTCTTCAGCTAAAGCATGTGTGCTCTGGCCCATGGAATTAGCTCCAAGGTCATTGCCATAGACTCAAGGAGCTAGAGGTAGCTCCAGGCCCATGGGGCTGACTGAGTGCAAAATGTCCTGAGTTGACTCTGAAGCTTGAGGGACCTCTCTGCCATGAGGAAAGCTTAACCCAGGAGAGTGTTGAACCAAGCCTTGAAGTACTTCATGATTTGGGAAGGAGGCAAACTACTCTTGAGATAGTTGATCACCAACCATAGCATTTCCAGCCAGTAAATCACAAGACTGTATTGTCCCTGGACATCTCCAGAGAGTCCGACTGGATCAGCCAGTTGTCAGGTACAGGTGAATCTGGACTCCCTGCTTGTGCAGAAATGCCACTACCACTGCCAAGACCTTTTAGAAGGTATGATGAGTTGTGGTCATATCAAAGGGCAGAGCCCAGAACTGGAAGAGGCAGCCCAGGATACAGATGCAGAGAAACCGCTGCTGTTGTTTCTGAATGGGAATATGGAAGTATACCTTGGTGAGATTTAGGGAGAGGATCTCCTCTTGCTAAATGGAGCAATGGCTGATCTGATGTTCTCCATGTGGAAATGGGGAACTTGGAGTGTGGCTTTGACTGCTTTCAGGTCCAGAATAGACCAGAAGGTGCCTCCCTTCTTGGGCACTACAAAATAGATGAAATAATGACCATGGGTTTGCTCTGCGGAAGGTACAGATAGAATAGCATGAAACTGTAGAAAGTACTGAAGAGTTCTTTTGATTGTAACCCACATGAGCAGGGAGCCACAGGAAGACTCTACAAAGGCGTCCCTGAGAGGCTCTGTAAACTCCAGTGCATAACCCTGACTCAAAACCTCAGGAAACCAAGGGTCTGATATAACTTAGGTTCACTCCATGAGAAATTGCCTGAGTCACCCCCCAACTGACTGTACTCAGACCCTCCAGATCTCATTATGAGGGCTTACTGGCACTGGCAGGAGCTGCTGATGAATCTCAAGATCACTAAGAGCTCTGAGAAGACTGACCCTTCTTTTCCCTAGGCCTATAGGAGGAAAAAGCCCTACCTCAACTCTTAGTCAGCCAAGGGAATCTTCAAGCTCCACATGAGATCCTTTGAGAGGCAGACCTAATGCTGCTAGGACTGGGAGCCTTTGAGGATGAGACTCTCCTAAGTCTTTCACCAGCTTCTCTAGAGCCTCCCCACACAGCAACCTCCCTTCAATTACAACTTGGAGGCTGCATCAGCAAACCAATTGGAAAGCCAGAGCCACTGCCTATTCACAACCACTGATATCAAGAACCTAAAGGAGATCCTGATCGAGTCATAGTAGGCATCCACCATGTATGCAGTGCCAGACTCCAATCTGGCAGTCTCTAGGCTATCTGGCTGCTGCTGAACCCAGTGCAAAAGCGCTCTGGCCACCAAGCCTGCACAAAATGTTACCTTGGAACTCAAGACCAAGGCCATAAAGGCAATCTTAAGGAGGGACTCTACCTTCCTATCATGAGACTCCTTGAGCACAGCACCACCTTCCACTGGAATAGTTGTGTGCTTGGTCACAGAAGTGATGAGGGCATCCACCCGAGGAAGCCTAACAAGCTGATCTAGCACACTCTGGGACAGGAGATACAATCAATAGAATACCCTTTCCTGGAAAGGCATGAGCTAAATACTATTAATTAATTAATTAATTAATTAAAATACATAGCATAGGGCCCTTAAGACCTAACTCTGGATTCTCCCATTGAGAGACCAGAAGCTGTTGCATGGGCTCAAGCAAAGGAAAGCAACCAGGACACCTGATACCTTTCAAAATAAGATCCATCTATGACGCTGGCACTGGGGCAGGCTCCATAATGTTTAAGGCCACCATCATATACAGAATCAGAATAGAAAAGCCATCTCTATAAAAAAGGTGTATGACTGAACTCACCCTCAGCAAGGAGAAGCTCTCCTTCTTCCTCAGACTCTCCTTCCAGAAACAGAGAGCCTTCTTCAACTGGCCTCCTAGAGGAATGCACAGGCAAAAGAGTGAAGCAGGGGTGTTTAACCCCCTTATCTGCTATGGCAGAGCCACCTGAGAGCCCAGTGTCCCTCATAGGGAAGTCCTGGACCTCAGACTCCTGAAAAGAGGTTGCCAAGTAGCAAAAAAGGACTGAAAACAGCCCATGAGCTGTTTCAGTAGCTGCTGCTCAAAACCAGCAGAAGGTGAGTCCTGGGGCTCCAAGGAGCCCAAGACAGGCTGCTGGCCAGTGTGAAGTCTCCACACTCCTATTCTCCTGTGCCCAGCTGACCCCTGAGAAAGCTGCCTGTCCCAGGACTGAGGGGAGGCATCAGAATTGTCATGGGGCTCTGGGTCCCCCAGACAATGCCTGGGTATCCCCATCACAGAGGGAGGAAAAGGGGCCCACCACGGTGCTGACCCAAAGAGAACTATAAAAGGCACAATGCTAGGCACCAGGCATGTTAGCAATGTTCCATGCAGCAAAGGAAAAAATGCTGAAAAAAAGGTACAGGATGCAAAAAAAGGTACCACCATGGCAAAAAGGGAGACCCAAAAAGAGAATTCCAGCACCTGACAAGAAAGGAAAACCTGAGCAGGACTTCCCCAGCCACCTACACAAGCCTAGGAGGTCCTGCTGCTAATGAAGTCCTGATTTTTTTTTAATTTGAAGTTGCTTATTAAGCAGCACAGAGAGACAAATGCAGCCCAACGGAATATAATGGGCAGAAAAAAAGAATTTAGAAAAAATTCCAAAAACAATCTAGCAAGCAGATCAAGGACTGCAAGAAAGAAGGGGGCCTGGGGAGACAGGCCTATTTGCACTGTTGCACCAGTCCAAACATCTTGCCACCTGCTAGAGGCAGAACAAACAATACACCACACAAAAACGATCACTATATAAATGAATCCAAAAACCAAGATCGTTTTTTGGCAAGCAAAATGTAACTTGAATTACACCATATGTACATGGAATTACACCAAAAGAATGTCGGGTCCAGCAGATCGGAGAGGAGTAGGCATTCACTCAACCCCCGGTGTCTGATGTTCCCTTTTTAATTTTTAATTTGAGACATGCATGTATAGTGCAACACACAGAATTTCTAAGAGCTTTTACTTAGCTTGTCTTAATGCAGTCTTGCAAACACAGGCAACCAAAATCCAAGAACACAACACGCGTGTTTTGGGCCGTGCCGGCCCTGTTTCAAGTGCAACCACTGTGTGATCAAAAGCCGCAGCATCAAAGACAGACGCTGAAGAATCACGAGACATTTATAGTGCCTGCCAGGGAAGGAGTGGCTGATCCAATGACATCACACTGTAGGAGGAGCTTCCCCAGAAAACCCCACTGCACAGGTTGGATATCAGTTGCAAATGGAAAAGTGAATAACAAATAACGATCTTATATCAAAAAATTCAAAACAGACTCCACCATTCCAATTCCATATTCAAACCCACTGGATGAACTGTCCGTAAACGGAAAATCCATTTTTGCTCAAGCCATTGTAGGCGATGAACTCTATTTCCTCCCCTTGGGTCTGCAGGAACCATGTCAATCACCCTCCATCGAAAGTCAGCAAAAGTGTGACCATGGGAAACGCAATGTTCCACCAACGAGGCTGACAAGGTGGAGGTTTTTATCCGGGAGGAATGTTCCCCTAGACAAATCTTTATGGGACGAGTGGTGCGTCCTATATATAAAAGATTACAAGGACAGTATAATAAATACACCACAAAATTTGTAAGAACGGCCCGTCACAGGATGAGCCCAAAAAAACCCTTCAAGAGTAGTTTCACAAAATTGGCATGAAGTACACGCTGAATGGCCCTGGGGCCATTGTGAGAGTCTGCTAGAGGCAGACACATACTGACTTTTCTCAGTGCTACTGGTGACATCACTGAAAGTTGCTCAAGTCTGTCTCCATCTGCTGGCAAGGAAGCATAACCCTCAATTCTGGACTGGTTTAATTGGATGATAAGGAAAGTATACATACTTTCACCTGTTGGATAAAAGGGGCAGGTTTAGGTCTGTGGAGGAGGAATTTCCTTTTGAAAATTAGTTTGTAGGCTTATGAGAACAATATATATCTGTAGACCTACAAGCCGCACAGACAGTTAAAAATTGCAGTCTGAATAGTATATGAGCCAAACAGGTTACGTTACATAAGGGCTTGTTTATTTGCCATATGCTTTCATCTTGACACCACAACAGAAGGGGCATTAATACAGACACATGTCCTTTAACCAGTGTTATTATAACTTGTTAAAAACATAATTAATATTGTGGTTATACTACATTACAAAAATTGACATTGCTAACAACTGAAGCAAGAAATAATGTTTGAATTGTTTTGAAAGTAACCAATCTATCTTTTTCTCTGGTCTTCCGATGCATTTACCCCTGTCACATGTATTAAAAGACCCCAATCCCTCACTAAGCATCATGATCCACTCTCCACCCCTCCACTCAATATCCTGACCCACTGATAAGTCCCTATCAGTATCTCAACCTCCCAGTTAGGCCCATCCACCCCCTCCCCAATCCCCCTCAGTATCATCTAGTCCCTCTCCAATTTTTCCCTTGTAGCATCAAGTCCCACATCTTGATTCACCCCATAACATCAAGCCTCCACCTCCCAATCTTCCTGCCACGTATCGGGGCTTTCCTAGTGATATAATGGCAGGTCAAGAATGATCCCTCGATTCTCCTGCCCTATTGCCTCCCCCCAAGCATCTCTGACCCCTAGCAGCAGTTTTTCATTACTGCACCTAGGGGTAAGAGCTGCCATTTTGAGCTCAGATGTTAACTGGGCAGAAGCATTGGGTGATCACTCCTGCCATACTACTGTACTACCTGGGGGGCTTGGGTGCCTCTTCAAGAGGGATGGGAGACCTGATGCTACTAGGGGAAAACTGGAAGAAGAACAATGCTACTGGGAGGGGAATTGGGTAGTGGGAGATGGGAGATGGGAGTGGGTAGGGATGCTGATGGCGTGGGCTATCCGAGGGGATGGGATGCTGATAGGGGAGGTATTGGTGGATCAGGATGTTGAGTAGAGGGAGAGGAAAGAGTTGTGATGTTGACAGGGGAATCGTGGTCAGTTTTTGGCTAATCAGAAGGCATGATAATTCATGCCAATAGCACAGATGCGCTTAACACATCCTCTTAAGGTGTTAAGTAGACTCATGCTATAAGCAGCCGAGACAGTTAGCAAGTGCAGTCCATGCCTATTCTCTGCCCATTTCCTGCTAGACAACTTGCTAAGCAGTTTGCGAGGAATTTTTTTTATCACAATGGGTGTTTTTATAGAACTGTAGCTGTTACAACAGGATGGTTAGTTTGCACTAAATCCTGCACTAACTGTAGCAACCATGCCCCTAAATGAAATAATGAAAGTATTTTATTTTCTTCTAAACAAATGCTACCAGCTCTAAAAGGGATCAAATATAGCCCTTAGGCAGAAAAATAACAAGCCTTAAATATTCTTGTATCTATTTATCTATTTAACTGATTTTATATACTGCCTTATCAAATTGTCAAGGCAGTTTACAGATAACAGTTTAGAAACATAGAAACATAGAAATATGATGACAGAAAAAGACCACATGGCCTATCTAGTCTGTCCTTCCATATCAACAACAGTAGTCCCCTTTTTCCTTTAGAGATCCTCTGTGTTGGTTGCATGCTTTTTTGAATTCAGTTGCTGTCCTCATCTCTACCACCTCCACTGGGAGACTATTCCACGGATCCACTACTCTTTCCATAAAGAAATATTTCCGCATATCACTCCTGAATCTATCTCCCTTCACCCTCATCCCATGTCCCCTCGTAGCAGAACTTGCTTTCAAATGAAAGAGGCTCTCTCCCTGAACATTTATGCCACGGGGGTATTTAAACATCTCAATCATATCACCTCTATCCCGCCTTTCCTCTAAGGTATACATATTAAGATCCTTCAGTCTGTCGTCATATGCTTTATAATGAAGACCACTAATCAGTTTAGTAGCCACCCTCTGCACCAATTCCATCCTGTTCACATCCTTTTGAAGGTGCGGTCTCCAGAACTGCACACTATACTCCAAATGAGGTCGCACCAAAGACTTATACAGAGGCACTATCACCTCCTTTTTTCTGCTAGCCATTCCTCTCCGTATGCACCCAAGCATCCTTCTAGCTTTAGCCGTCGCCTTTTCTACCTGTTTAGCTACTTTAAGATCATCAGACACAATCACGCTTAGGTCCCGCTCTTCTTTAGTGGACAAAAGTACTTCACCCCCTATCCTATATTGCTCCCTTGGATTGCTGCAGCCCAAATGCATGACCTTACATTTTTTAACATTAAATCCCAGCTGCCAAATTCTAGACCATTCTTCAAGCTTAGCTAGATCCCTCCTCATGTTATCTACCCCTTCCTGGGTGTCTACTCTATTGCAGATTTTGGTATCATCTGCAAAGAGGCAAACCTTACCCGACAGCCCTTCTGCTGTTTAACTTAAGGTACATAGAAAGAGTAGGTAAACTGAACTGGATTTAACTTAACATGGGCAAACTATAATTCGCAGTTAATGTTCCGTTTCCCTTAAGTTAACTAGACTTAACTTAATGTGAGCAACTATAGCAAATGGGGGAATTTTGTACAACTTTGCAGTACAGAATGTGCACAGAATTCTCCACCTGCACAGTGTCTCTCCTTGATTCCTTCCCACTGCCTACAACTGCACTACAAGAGGGGAAGGCGAACAGCTGCACATTGGACTGCATACGCCTCCTCTAGCATCCTCGGTGGCTAGACGGAGTCCTGCACAGTTCAAGCAAGAAATCGGTCCCAGGGCGGCAGAGGAGGAGGACACTGTCCCACATATGCAGCTGTTAACTTCCTCTGCAGTAGGAGCAAGGGGCAGGGGGGGCTGGAGAAAGCTGGGGAAGTGTACCAAGGGAATGGGGAAGAAAGGAGATGTGGGGGTATGTGCCTGGCAGACAGACCAAACTGAGGTCTTGTTAGAGAGAAAGGTCTGGATGGGAGAAAACTGTGGAAGGCAGAGAGCTTACTGGAGGGCAGAGAGAGAGAAAAGGGAAACAGAGGGGGTGGGGTGGGGGAACCAGGAGCAGAGAGAGAAAGCTGGGAGCTGAACCTACCAGGGGAGGGAAAGCATCTCAGTTTGGGCAAGAGAGAGCAGGAAATAGTGAAACTTGGAGAGTGATATTGCTGGGGAGGGTCGAGCCTGACAGAGGAAAAGCTGGGGGTATATTTCAGGATTGGCAGAGAAGTTGGGCTAGATGATGGTGGAATTTCCACAAAAAAATTACAAATAAAATATGTAGAATTTTGCTGAATTTTAAAATGTGTAGAATTTTCAAAATCTTTGCAAAGAATTTAACATTTGTTTTGCATAGAATTCCCCCAAGAATAATCTTCACGATGTCAGATCATAGACTGCTGCTAACAAACAGCATACAAGTAAGATCATAAAAGCTATAGCAGATGGAAAAACGGCACAACCTCAAAAGAGAAAATTAATGTATATTAGCTTAAGAAACAGAACTTTTCCTTCCCAGCTCTTGCTGATATGATATAGACCAGAGGAAAGGAAAAATACTGAAAAAATCCACAGTGTACCTTCGGGTTAAAGTTTGTCAGCTCTGAGCCAGGATTATTTGATGGTAAAATCTGTTGCAAAACCAGCCCGCCAGTGGGTCAGAGCTTTCTGTCTTTACCACTGATCATCATTTACTTTGAGTTAAAGTCTGCCTTGAGGGAACTGAACATTCTTTTTTTTAAGCTAATGACAACAGCACCTTAAAATATACCACAGCACAAGTTCCTTTTGAAATGATATCGTCTCTGCATGTCTGGGCACTTTAAGTAGACACTGCAGGCAGAGAGAAACACTGGCCTAATTCCTGAAATGTTTTTATTGATTCATTCATTCAGTCATTTAGACTTCCCAATCGCCTTCTCAACAGTTGCCCAAGGCAAAGCAACAATAGCAAAACGTAGAACCATAATATTACAATAAATAGATTTAAGATTAAAAATACAAGATGCAAATGACAACAAATGTGACATCACACTCAGTCATCATAGCATTTTTTGACTCTCTAGTGATTCATTTGTTAAGATCTATAATAACGAGATATTTGCCGTATCAGAGGCAGGACACTAAATGAATTATATACAGGATCTGAGCCAAAGCACAGAAACACCTGTAGAAGATATGTTGCACTGTGATGTGAAGGCAGCTATGGAAGGGGGGGGGAGTGTGAAAGCATGGTTTCCTCAATCTAGTGTCGCAAGGATATTAGGGATCGACTTAAGAAACACTAGTCACAGGGCAGAAAACTGAGCTACATTAAGAGGCTAAGTCGCTAAACAGCAAGGTAAAAGAACTTTTCCATTGAGATAAACGGCCCACTCACCAGCCCATTGCGAGGCAGTGGGATGCACACAGGGCAAAACCTTTCAATTCATTTTTGGTTCATTTGGCCTGGGTTTTTTTTTTTTTTAATTTTTCAACTTTTTTCCCTATTCATCTCACACAGTCATTTTTATAAAAATGTCAACTTAACTGGGGTAATTTTAAAACGTGTGAACGTAGGCACTTAAAGGGGGCTGTTTTAGTCATTTGCAAATGTATATGGCCACATATGTGCATATCCAGCCTCCAGCACGAACATTTGTGCCGTGGTTTGATGCAGATATTTTGCTGGTGGGAGTGCACACGGTCGGAGTTTGAGCAGAACATTAAAGTAGTTGTTGTAGTTGTTGTTATGGAAGGACAGACTAGATGGGCCTTGTGGTCTTTTTCTGTCATCATGTTTCTATGTTTCTATGTAAGTACAAGGGCAGATTACAAAATACTATAATTTAGGCACATACTCGGAAAATATAGGCAACTCTAGGGCTGGTATTAAGGCGCAATTTCTGCCACTTGCGCTACTATCTGTCTTTATAAAATCACACTTACATAGGCGCCTTCTTATAACATTACCCTCCATGTGTTCTCATTGACTTTACAGAAATTAATTAAAGTGACAATTTATAAAGGCCGACCAAATGCAAACTGGGCAGAAAGTTCAGAAAAAACGCCAGGGGTATCTATATTTCAGCTTGGTTTTAGAAACAAAGACACCCCCCACTGTGGACGCCCATGCTGGTGTCCATATAGATATCCCTGCTATGAAACCATACGGCGGAGTTGCATACAGGAATGTATGTAGCATGGCAAAACAAATACACGAGGCCCCCCCCCCCCATTCCCTGTCAGTGTTTGTTGTCAAATTATAAAATAAAGGAGATAGTTATTTATTTAACAATTCTTTTATACTGCTTCATCTAGTAGCCAAGGCGGTTTACAAGGAACTTTACATAGAACTTGAGGCTTAAAATATGCTAATTAGTTTTACAATTAAATATAAGTGTACTGTATAAATATATGCCTGTTTGTGCCTGGAGCAGATATCATCTTTGCTGCAGCTCGGGACTCCCAGGATGGCTGAGGATGTGCAAGTTCTTGGGCCCGCACCCCCTCCACCCCCGCACCCCCATGCTGGCTTGGATGTCTGCGGATGTCCACAGCCCCAGTTTCTAAAATGGCTCCAGGGACATCTCTGTGCTTTGAATGTCTCTATCCTCATTTTCAGATGCCCAAAGCACAATTAGAGCTTCTTAAATTATCCCTTAATGTGTGTTAAATCAATTCTGCACACTAATAGCTGGAGTTACTAACATGCACTACCACGTGACCATGTGCTAAAGCTATTAACATGCAGCAGACCTAGCAACTAATAACGTGCTGTAACTTTTTAAGACACACTTCTGGGTATGTTTATCAAAATGTGCGACATTAGCACATGTTGATGCCCAGGAACTAGCATAGAGGCCCACAATGAGTTTTGGGGGGGTGTCCGCATGTCCCCCTGCAGCCAGCATGTTGGATCCGTGCTGAGGAGGCAGTGCATGCAACCACACTAACGGCAGCATTTGGGGTTAATGCGTGCTGTTGCCTGTGCCATCACTGCCCATGTTGCACTCCTAACCCACTCAGTCCCCACCCATCGCGCACTAGCTGCTTAGCACAGGATTTTGCTATTAGCGCAGTGTGCTTAGCACGCAGTAAATCCCACACTAACAGCACCGTTTAAATACACATCCCTAAGAGGCAGCACATGCTGACAATTAGAGACCTGTGCTGAAGGGAATGTGCAAGGTTACACAGGTCAAACTCCACAAAGCGCAGGGGAAGGGATAATCAGGACAAAGGAGCTCCTATCCCACTGGATAAAAACGAAGGGACTTTTGTCCCCCTCCCACAATCCTCTGGAGTACCCCCATCCCCAATAGGATGACGACCCCTCACTGCACGACTCTTTTGCCTATCCTAGAATTCATGGTGGGCTTCCTTGTGCATGACTGGGTTTACTTATTGATTAACAGTCAAGGACCGGGTTACCTGTTCAAGTACAGTTAATTCAGGTCTCCAGAAACAGGTATTATTCAACAGAAGGGTTACCAGCATCATCACACAGTCCCTTCAAGTGTCCTGGTCTGGAAAAGGAAAGGGGAGATCACTGTCCACCTCTGGCCATTCCCCAGCTTTTCTGCTAAGTCGGACAATTAGCATTGTCATTTGTGGCACCTGCCACTGGAAACTGGACCGCCCTGCCTAAGCCCCCAAGCAGTCATCAGATGCTAAGGGCATTCTGCTAGTCCTTTATTCTTCTATGACCTCAGTAAAAGCAACAAAGGAAGAGGATTAAGATAAGAACAACCATCTGATATATGGAAAGGGCTTAAAACAGCCACCAAATCCCCAAATTCCAACCCCCCACCCCAAGATGTTCCCTTTATTGTATGCTTCATGTCTTTCAAGTAGAATAAAATGCAGTTAAATAGATTTCTGACCAGGAATCTGTTGTAAATAAGAACAATTCTGATCTATATAAGAGCTGAGAAAAGCAGAAGAATTTTATCTCCTGCATCTGAACTTAGTGCCTGAAGCTCAAGCCCTGTCACTAAGCAGGACCTGAAGACTAAAGGAGCTCTATGTATCTCTGCTTCGCCTATCTCATCTAGTTCTATGAAGATACCACATCTCTGCATCTCAAACAAAGGCATTCCAAACTTTCCACCTGACGAAGCTCCAAAATATTTCTATTAAAGACATAGCATGCATTGCGAGAAAAAGTTAACATCGCTGCCCAGGGGTGTGGATTAATCATAATGCACTAATATCTCCTTGCTTAGGCTTCCAAAATTCCCCCCTTCCTCTTAACTTTCTCGTCCCTCCTCACTTCTCCCCACCAAGATTCTCTTCTTTCAGCCTTGCAGTAATGTTTATTGTAACTGGAAGACTTCCTTGTCTGCAATATATTTCAGAAAACGTACGTTCTTAGAACATATAGAAGATATTTAAACACATCTATCCTTCCACATCTCCTGTGTAGCAGCCAGACTAGGATGCCAACACAGACATGCAAGCCAGATGAAAGGGACAGCTTTCAAAATGCCCTAATGTAAAAGAACCATGAGCACTGCAAAATCATGTAGGAAAGGCTGAATCAGATTCGCATTCCACTCTAGTAAAACGGGGTCAATTCACCCCCATTTGGGGCTTAGAGAAAATTTTGGCAAAAAGATTTTCATCGCTGCTGCGGCTAAAAGTAATTGAGGTCAATATTCAGCAGAACGTCAAATGTTTAACTTCAAATACAAAAGTCATCTGTTTAAAGTTAGGCGAATATTCAGAGGACCAATTCAGTGGACCAATGTAATGCTGAAAATTCCAGCATAATTTTTAATCAATAACTTATTTATTTAGCAACTTTTCTACAGTATACCGCTGTATCTAAAGTCACAGTGGTGTACACGGAACAAATAGAACAAGAACTTTATATAGCACATAAGTAACAGTAAATAATATAAACAAGGTGAGTATAACTATTTACATAGAGCTAAGTGGGGGTTGTATGTAATCCGCATGTGGATTGGAAGCCATTGAAGCTGTTTCAGAATGGGGGTGATATGTTCTGGTGGACCAGTGCCTGTGATTATTCTGGCTGCTGTGTTTTGAGCAAGCTGTAATGGAGTAAAGTTGATTTTGGGAGTCCCTGCTATATTATGTTTGCATAGTCCAGAACGGGGGTGATGAGGGCTTGGCAGATGCTTCTGAAGCACAGTTATTGATCCAGGGTTATGCCAAGATATTTTACTTATTTGTAAGAAGTTGGCCAGTTTCACTGTGGATGGAGGGATGAAGAAGGGGAGCTTGGTAATGTGAAGGACTTCTGTTTTTTGGGGGTTAATGTGCATGCTGTAATTACTGAGACATTGGATAATAGAGTCTAGGCATTGGTTAATAGTGGAGTAGTCTAGGTTGGTGCTGGAGAATGGAGTGTAGATTAGGATGTCATCGGCGTATAGTTGATAGAGGAGTTTGTAATTCTGTATGATTTTACATAGGGGCTGGATGAAGATGTTAAAAAGCAGCAGTGATAATGAGCCTTGAGATAATCCTTATAGTAGTTCAAAAGATTTGGAGGTTTAGTTTTCAATTCTGTCTTGTTGGGATCAGTTGGATAGGTATGATCAAAACCACTGTAGTGTTCTACTTCTGAGACTAACTGTATGGAGCAGTGAGATTAGATGGGTGTGCAAAAGAGAGTCAAAGGCTGCAGACAGATCAAGAAAGATAAGAATGAATCCTTGAGTGATTTTCTATGTGCCTTTGATCAAAGTATTTAGGAGGGAAGTCAGAAATCATTCGGTGCTGTGAAAAAGCTTGAATTTGTGTTGATGACTGTCAAGGGGGCGTGAGTATCTATCAAGTCCTGGGTCAGAAGTTGCACTGCCTTTTCGATGGTTTTGGCTAGGCAAGGGATACTGGAAATGTTGATAAAATGATGGTGTTGAAGGGTCTGCTGAGGTTTTTTTATAGCAAGGGACTGATGAAGGTTTGCTTGAGGGCAGCTGGCATAAAGCCCAGTGCCAGTGATGTCTGGACAATGTGCAGGATGGTTGGGGCAAGATCTTGTTTGGTCATTTTGATCCAGGAGAATGGGCAGGGGTCAAGCGATGAGTTGGTGCAGTTGAGGTCAGTTATACCTACCAAAAGCACCGTATCATTTAGTGTGAGGGAAGGCTTGGAATTTGTACTGGCTGGGGTCTTGAGCAGATTTAAGGCTATGTGGAATAGCTCTCTGAGGTGGTTGAGAGAGGTGTTAAATAGATTGGAATGCTATTCCTTTTTCTTAAGAAGAGTGAGTGTGCAGTAGTTCGCTAGGTACTTGCATAAGCTAAGTGATTAGATGAATTTCTATGTTGTCTCCATCTCTGCTCCAGTTGCTTGAGCTTGTTTTCAGTGTTTTGAGTTGAGGAGAAAGCCAGGGTGCATGGTGTGGTTTCTTCATCATGGAGATGTTGTCCTGCATGATGGTATATGAGGACATGTTTGTGTTCGGATACGAAGATGTCAAGGTTGGTTGGGTTATCCTGAGGTATGGGCGGGATGCTGCTAATGAATACGTCATTATCAAACGCCCTAAATCTCCATGAGTTGGTTGAGGGAGATTTAAGGGTGGCTGTTTTAGGGGAGCTTGGGAGGTAGAAGGTAATTAGGTTATGGTCAGACCACGATACTGAAGTGACTTGGGTCATGGTGGAAAGGCTTTGATTCGGACAGGTGGCTGGCATGAAAATGAGGTCAAGGGTTCCTCCCTTGCTGTGCGTTGATGCCATGAAGATCTGGATGGACAGGAGCGCTTCCAGTGCTTGGAGGAAAGGAGTGGCTTGTTTAACCATTAACTTATCCATTAATCCTGCTATTCCTGATTCCAGACATGAATTTGTAGGTTAGATGGAGAGTGGCTGAAATTCACTGCTCTGTGTATAGCTTTTATGGTTTATTAAAATTTGATATACCACCCTTTAATACACCAGAGCAGTTCACAATAATAATCCATGAAATATGAGAAGCAGAAAAGAATTCCATTAAAAACCAAAAATAAATGACAGCGGAGTAAGGGAGGGGAGCTAAGCCTCAAAACAGTCATTGGGAGATCAACTGAAACGCAGTTCGAAATAAATATGCCTTCAAGGGATTTTTGAATCTGGGATGAGAGAGCTCTAGCTGAATATCAGCTGGCAACAAATTCCAGAGGTAAGGGGCCAGGAAGTAGAAGGCAGCATGTCTAGTGGATTCAAGGCGTGCCTGGGATGGCAAAGGGAGATAAAAACTGAGACTAAGAAAAGTATGTAATATTCTGGGAGGTGCACACAGGATGAGGAGAGATGACAGATAACTCGGAATCCCAGAATGGAGAATTTTATGTGCAAGGACAAGAAATTTATACTTGAAATAGTAGGAAAATGGTAAGCAATGAGAGCGAATAAAGAGAGGGGTTATATGGTCAAACCTAGTAGCATGAAAGAGGAGATGAATGACTGTATTTTGAGTGATTTGCAGATGTGCGAGCTGAGCTTGAGAAATACCTGCGTAAATAACGTTGCAGTAGTCAATTTTTGAAATCACCAATGAAAGTAGTAAAGTGTGTAAAGGAGGCATCAGAGAGGCAAGAGTGGACTGAATGAATTTGCCAAAGAGAAAAGCAGCACCTTTTTGCAACTGAATTAATATGATCACAAAATGAAAGTATCAAGAATAACTCCAAGGTAACGAAGTGACAGAGAGAGGAATATTTTTATTTATTTGCATTCTCTTATATACCGCGCTATTCTGCATCAGTGCGGTTTACATTGAACAAACTGAAATTACATTGAACAGGGCATTATAACTTGGAGATAACTATTTTACAGGGAACATGGGCTATGGAGGGTTAAGTGGCTTGCCCAAGACCACAAGGAGCACCTGTGGGACTAGAAACCCCAGTCCTTCTGGCCCATGGTTGCTGTCCTCTAGTGGAATAGAATAATCATCTATGATAGGAGAAACATCTGAAAAATTTAGATGACCTGTTAGCCAAAGTGCGGAGGTTTTAGTTGGATTAACTTCAGGCAGTTGTTAAATAACCAAGTCACAACCAAGGTAAGACAGTTATTTAGCTTTGTGAGATCTGGGGTGTGCAGGTCTGTATGGTATAAAAAATAGTATGTCATCCGCATAGTAATATGCAGAGATACCCTGCTCCTGAATGAGACTGGCAAGTGGGGCAAGAAAGACAATAAATAAAAGAGGAGCTAAAACAGAGCCTTGTGAGACTCCACAGGGAGAATGGAATGCATTAGAGGTGGAACTCTGAGAAAACACTTTATAGGCTCTGCCAGACAGGAATGTATGGAACCATTATAACACAGTACCGGTGGGAGGAGGCAAGATGGCGGCAGTGATCAGACACGAGTGATAAGGCAGTCTGTGGGACGCTCTGAATTCGGGCCGACTTGCTCTACTGGAGGTGGAGATGGGTCGCAGGAAGCGCAAGCAAGCCTCCTTACCCTCGAGTGAGGCGCAGACCACCTCGGCCGGACAGAGAACGCTTCAAACATGCGGCTTTGGGATCCTCGCGGCTGGAGCAGCGTCTTCAGCAGGTCCGGTGTATAATCCGGATCTGAGCACGTCAGGGGTTGTGCTTTCCCCTGAGCAACGGGCCCCCCTGCCATGCCCCGGAAGTGTTCCAGAGGCCTCTGGAGTGCTTCCCAGCGGCATGCAAGCTAGTACGCAGCTTTCGGGAAGTGAGGAGGGCTCCGTGGCAGCTGGTACACCTCTGTTTTTGCCATCTGGAGGAAGAGAGAGATCGGAGGGTTTGTCTTTGGCGTTCCAGATTGGCAGTCCTTTAATATCTACTGGAGGTGCTGGTGTGTTGGTAAAACCCTCGAAGGTTACGTTGGAGGTGCTATGGGACGCAATATCCACTTTGAATTCTTCTTTGGTGTCTATTTCATCGTTAGTAAGTACTGAAACTGTTTTTCTTCATACTCAATTTCAAGAAAGTTCTAGAGTGCAGCAGGAGCAAGCTGAGAAGTTGGTGCAGATGGAAGGGAATCTTGTTCAGCTCCGGGAGTTACATGGTGCCCACATTAAAGATAGAAATGTGTCCTCTAGGAGACTGGAATATCTGGAGAATCAAGTCCGGAAGAACAATTTGAGACTGATTAATTTTCCTAGATCTCCATTGTGTTC
The DNA here is from genome assembly GCA_033557465.1 of Ichthyophis bannanicus. Lineage (NCBI taxonomy): Eukaryota > Metazoa > Chordata > Amphibia > Gymnophiona > Ichthyophiidae > Ichthyophis > Ichthyophis bannanicus. Next base: position 24,261,973 of record CM066044.1, read on the forward strand.
TCCAATGGAGATGGTCCGTAGGTACTTCCGTGAGGTTTTGAAGATCTCTGAGGAGCACCTACCACCGATGACCAGGGTGCAATATCTTGTGGTAGGCCGAGGGGATCAGGGGGTAGCTGGTGAGGCTCCTATAGTGTCTGGAGATCTCACTGGGTTTTTGGAGAGCTCCTTGGAGCTGGTTGCAGCTCACACCACTCTCTTGGTTACGCTGGCTCTTGAATCAGATAAATCTTTAATTTTAAGGTCATATTTTAGAAATTTCAGTATGCAATTCTTGGGTTCATATGTTCGTATTTTCCCCGATCTTGCTAGGGATACCCAGTTAAGGAGGAAGGAGTTCCTGCGGCTGAAACCCAGGATCCTTTCCCTTGGTGGGTCTTTTTTGCTGAAGTTTTCAGCTAAATGTCATGTTACCTATAAAGAAAAGTTATATTTGTTTTTTGAACCCAGTCAACTGCTGGAATTTCTTGTTGCTAGGGAAGATTCGGTGGTGGTTGCAGCACAGGACATATGAGGAGAGCCGGAGGGAGGATAAGGTTCAGACGGATTGCAGGACTGCACGTCCCACCGGGATGTTCAGCCCCACAACCCGTGTTCCTGAATGAGGGCCACAGGCACCTATGTGTCTTTATAAAATACTAGCACAAATCCTACAGAAGTCACACCTAGATAGAAGGACATTATGCCTGTTTGACATGTGGATATGTGTACTTTGTAAAATATACCTGTAAACTGCAACTGTGAAACCAGTGTAACCGCATTATTTCTTCATAGATCTTAAACTCCTTATATGGATACTGCAGGAAAGTCTTGTGTTGTTAGCCTAATATCTAGATTATTTTCCTTCAAACGAAACGGGATGCTTTTGAAAGAAACACATTGCATCCTTTGCAGGGCTGCACACTTTGGAGTAATTCTGTTAGTGACTTGAGCATGTAGAAGAATATTTCACGCACTCAAGTAGGCTCTCATGAAATTGCCCAAGAGTCTATGTTCAGAAGACAGAACCAGCAAAGAACGGGCAGAGTGGGGGCAGGATCAGCACATATGCCTACAAAATGTACACGAGTGCCGATTTCTACCAGCATATACTAGTGGTAGAACTGTGTGGGAACTTTCAGACAGGCTTTTCTCTAAGGGTACCTAGGGATATAAATTACCTGCCTGAATTGTGTAGCAACAATTTAAAAAATCCCATACATTTTCAAAAGGAAATTATGCACGCATTTGCCCTCTAACACAGTACTGCTATAAGCACATGCTCAGAAATGTCCTAATGGAAAGGCTAATTTCTCTACTTTGATTGGTTAGAAAAAATCCTGACCAAATAGATTTACAAGGTGAAATTAGACCTTACCTGCTCATTTGCTTTCCTTTAGTCCCTCCAGTAAAGTCCAGACTAATGGGTTTTCATCCCCCCCTTCCAGCAGATTGGAGACTAAGGGGTATGTTTACTAAACCGGGCTAACGGTTAACCCGGGCTATCTGCAACTACGTCCCATTGAATAATAGGTTAACCCAGGCTATCTGCCACTAGGTCCCATTGAATAATAGGTTTACCCGGGCTATCTGCAACTAGGTCCTATTGAATAATATGGGACCTAGTGGCAGATAGCCCGGGTTAACCATTAGCCCAGTTTAGTAAACATACCCCTAAGAATTCCGAACTTTGGCGATGTCATCCCATAAAGGGAATGCATTCCTATCACATAGCCCAGGGGTGGGCAATTCCGGCCCTCATGCACCACAAACCAGCCTGGTTTTCATGATGTCCCTAATGAATATTCATGGACCTATTTCCATACAATGGAAGGCAGTGTATGCAAATAGATCTCATGAATATTCATTAGGGACATCATGAAAACCAGGCTGGAATGTGGTGCACGAGAGACGGATTTGCCCACCCCTGACCTAGCCACTATTTCACTGTCAAAGAGGGAGGAGTGACCTAGTGGTTGGGGCAAGTTACCTCAGGCCAAAGGGCCAGTAGTTCGAATTTCACTAGAGGACAGCAATCTTGGGCCGGAAGGACTAGGGTTTCTAGTCCCACAAGTGTTCCTTGTGGCCTTGGGCAAGCCACTTAACCCTTCATTGCCTCAGATACAGAAAAGTAGATTGTGAGCCCTTCAGGGAAAAGGGAACTTTAAATACAGTACCTGAATGTACAACGCTTTGACTTGTAGAAAAGCAGTATATAAGCCTAGCTAAATAAATGAAGCAGGAAGAGTTAACCTTTAGCTAAATAACTACCTAATATCTAATGTAGTATCACAAAACACAACTATGCTAAACTTCTAAAACATGGAAATTAATAAGTGTAAATAGTAACTAACAAAGAAATGTTTATCTTGAACTCTAAATAGGTTTGCACTTAACAAAATGGGTGGGTTCTGGACTTTACTGGAGGGACTAAATGAAAGCAAATTAGCAGGTAAGGTCTAATTTCACATTCCATAGCATCCACTCCTAATTGTAAGAAAGCTGAAACATCTGGAATGGAAACTTGGAAGGGCTTTATCGTTTGCTCTAAGCTCCATTGCTCAAAAATACGTCAAACTTGAATATGTGCTAAGGAGGTTGGACGCTTACAAGTTCTCAAGAGCATAGAAATCACTGCTGCTGAACTGCCACACTTTACTAAGCGAGTTCTTTCAAGAGCCAAGCCATAAGCAAGAATCAATCTACCTGATTCATGCTCACTGGTCTTGGTAATAAATGTTTCCTTATAGGAAGTCTCCAGGGTACTATTGTTAGATGAATGAGATCTGTATACCATAGTCTTTGAGGCCAATATGGTGCTACCAAAACCACTGGACCTCCATGTTTCTCTATCCGTTGTGTAACACATAAGATCTGCCCACTCCTCAGAAGCACAGAAATCTGCTGTTTGCAGTTTAGATTCTGACAGGCAAGCAAGTCACAAGGTTCCCAGTTACCATAGGCAACGTAAACAAACTCAGACACGAGGTCTGCAGTCACGCCTAGCTAGTAAGCATTCCCCAACTGCTGATGAGAACAGCTTTCACCTGTGCAAGGGAACGCCCAAGAAGCTGTATAAAAAATACTCAGTGCAGTCTGAGTTAGACTGGCAGGACACGAGAAACTTGCAAGACACGAGAGACTTGCAAGACTCAGAAGAAAGCTCAGAATATTCAGGAAATACAGACACAGAGTCAGAACTGCCTGGAACTTCTAAGCAGGAAGCCACAAAGGAATTCACAGAAAGAAACACAGAGAGTTTCACACAGAGAGGTCAGCTGTAAGAAGCACTTACCTCTGACGCAGCTTGAATTTCCTAAGCACCGGGCTGTGCTGAATGAATGGGAGGCAGTGGAAGGCAAACCGTATGTATCTGAAAAGCATGGCAGCTTAATAAAACAGTTACAAACCCTAGAGAGGGAAAGAAATGCTATTGAAGATGTGTGTATGTCTGACCCTGAAGAGTGTGTGCCAGTGAAAACCCTGCAAAAGATTTCCAAGAGAGAAATCCTCACATAATAGAAGAGAACAGTGTTATGGTTTACAGCCAAATGTAAAAGGCAGGAAGTTTAAAAGTTTTAAGGATAAAGCTTACTCAGAGAAAGGGGTTTTCTCCTTCCTGCTATTACCAGCTTTATGACAGCTATTTTCCCTGCTGTGAAGAAGGCTGTTCAGAGAGCACTGATAGAGATACGGGACTAAGAAAGGTGCAAACTTTCTGTTCTAATGAAAATACTGTAAATGATAGAGCAAAGTGTGAGCCTATGATTACAGAGGCTGAGATGGAAAGCCCATGTGATGAAGCCATGGATTGTAAGCTGTTGTTATCCGATATGGTTTCCTCCTTATGCTGAAACCAGGATAAGAGTGCCTCGTGAGTACTGAGAAAGCTAAGAAGAGACAGCTAGCATATCGGATAAGCTTTATACTGTGATTTATGAGTTCTGTTGAAGCAAGATGCTATGTTTAAGTTTTCTTCAGTTTACCAGAAGTATGGTTGTATCCTGAGTTTTTTGTATTATAACCTTTTTGAAAATCCAACCCCGGGAGGGGAATAAAAATCCTTTTGAAAAACCTGACCACTTGACTCACAACTACAACTTTCTACAAGAAAGGTCAGGCCCAGCAGTCTGGCTGTTAGCTTAGGCCACAGTCCAGCTCCTGCGGGTGACAGTTGCAACACTCAACCAATTAGCGGCCATGGAGGAAATGCATACAGGAGAACATTCTCTGGCCACAGCTGTGCAAGCGTGTCCATTCCTTTGTATCTTTATCTTTATCTTTATTTGTCGCTTGATATACCGCCCAGGCAGGTGCGTCAGGGCGGTGTACAATATAATTAAACAGTAAAATCAAGAAAAGGGAAAAGAACGCCATTACTCAGACAGGACAGCGAGAGACAGAGAAGCAAAAGTGGGAGAGAGACAGGTTAGGGGAGGTATGTGTGGGAAGGCCAGTCACTCCTAAGGGTCTGGTAGATCAAACGCCTGTTGAAAGAGGTGGGTCTTGAGTAGGGACTTAAATCGAGGGAAGGAAAGCTCGGTACAGAGGGCAGATGGGAGTGAATTCCAGAGTGCTGGAGCCAGAAAGTAAAATGCGGAGTGTCGTGTCGTTTCCAAATGGGCTGAGGAAGGGGAAGGGAGATAGAGACGTACATCCATTCTCTTCTTTGACTGAAAAACCGTGGACATTTGGTGTTTTTGGCCGTGGCCATCAAGTCCATCACTGGATACCCTCACCTGCATGCTGTGCTTTGAAAGACTGTCTCTTCTAGGGACCATTCTCCTGGATCTAGACAATGATGACTGAGAAAGTCTGCCTCGGCATTCTCTACTCCTGCTATATGTGCGGTTAATATGCTAGAAGATGATGTTCCACCCAAAGCAGCAGTGGATCTATTTCTTTGGATAATATTAGACTCCTTCTGCCTAGGGACAAGATGGCGTTCTGAGCAGACGTTCGCGGCACAGCTCTGTGTTTTCCCCTCCTCTTTTCCACTTGTGGTTACCTTTTGGCGCTACTTTTTCATGCCGCATTCCAGCAGGAAAAGAAAGGCAAAGCTGGCTTCCGAATCAAAGGAGGGGAGCTCCGTGGCTGTGAAGGCTGCGTTATCCGGACCCATGGATTCCTTCGCGGTTCCGGCCAAGGCTGGTACTGTAGCTCCGGTGAGTCCGTTGTGCACTGCGGTGGCGGAAGGACGGCCCTACAGTGCTGAGGATTTTGAGGTTTCTCTCAGCCCGGAACTTCGCATGCCTCCAGTTCAGCCTGAGTTAAAATCTTCTCAGCTGCAGCCCGGGGTTGGTGGTAAGGAGTCGGTGCCCCCCCGACAGAGTTGTTTGCTGAGCAGTCTGGCGCTGTGGGAAATGTGCAGACGCCGACTTTTCAGGCGAATGGCGCTAGAGGAGATAGGAGTTCTATGCAGCAGTCAACTGATCCTGATCGCCGTCCGGGAGAGCTGTCTCCACTTTCTCCACGGTCTGTACAAGGTATTTTCTCAGAAGGATCGGGACAGTGTTCGGTGAAGCCTGCGTTATTGACTCCTGATTCTTTATGGTCTGCTTTTGCTACAATGTCTCTGAATATTAACCAGCAGTTGCAGTCTATTGTGCAGCAGTTTCAAACTTTTGGGCAACAGTTGCAGTTATATGAATCGGGACATAAGAACATAAGAACATAAGATATGCCATACTGGGTCAGACCAAGGTCCATCAAGCCCAATATTCTGTTTCCAACAGTGGCCAATCTAGGTCACATGTACCTAGCAGTTTCCCCAAGAGAAACAAGTTCCACAATGCTTGTTACTGGGTCAAGCATTGATATCTTCGGTCACTTCTTAATAATGGTTTATGGACCTTTCCTCCAGGAACTTGTCCAAACCTTTTTTAAACCCAGCTACACTAACAGCCTTTACTACATCCTCCGGTAACAAATTCCAGAGTTTGATTACACGTTGACTGAAAAAATATTTTCTTTTATTAGTCCTAAATAGTTTACCCTGTAGCTTCATTGCATGTCCCCTAGTCTTTCTATATTCTGATAAGGTAAACAATCGATCTACGTTTACCCGTTCCACTTCCGTTCATTAATTTATAGACTTCTATCATATCTCCCCTCAGCCGTCTCTTTTCCAAGTTAAAGAGCCCTAACCTTTTTAGCCTTTCTTCATAGGAGTATCCTTCCATCCCCCTTTACCATTTTTGGTGGCTCTTCTCTGTACCTTTCTAAAATCGCTATATCCTTTTTAAGATATGGCGACCAGAATTGCACACAATATTCAAGGTGCGGTCTCACCATGGAACGACATAGAGGGCATTATAATATATTCTTTTGTTTTATTTTCCATTCCTTTCCTTATCATACCTAGCATTCTATTTGCTCTCTTGGCCACCGCTGCACACTGGGCCGAGGGTTTTAACATGCTATCCACAATGACGCCTAAATCTTTTTCCTGGGTGGTGGTTCCTAATGTGGAACCTTGCATCGTGTAACCATAGTTTGGGTTGTTCTTCCCTAGGTGCATAACCTTGCACTTGTCCACATTAAATTTCATCTGCCATTTTGATGCCCAGTCTTCCAATTTATCAAGATCCTCTTGCAATTTTTCACCATCCTCTTGGGTTTTAACAACTTAAAATAGTTTTGTGTCATCTGCAAATTTGATAACCTCACTCGTTATTCCACTTTCCAGGTCATTTATGAATATGTCAAAAAGCAGCGGACCCAGCACAGATCCCTGGGTACACCACTATTCACCTTTCTCCATTGGGAAAATTGGCCATTTAGCCCTACCCTCTGCTTTCTATCTTTTAACCAGTTCCTGATCCACAATAGTACTCTGCCTCCTACCCCATGACTCTTTAGTTTTGCCAAAAGTCTCTCATGAGGGACCTTGTCAAAGGCTTTCTGAAAGTCCAGATACACAATATCAACCGACTCACCTTTGTCCACCTGTTTATTCACTCCTTCAAAAAAAACATAACAGATTAGTAAGACAAGATCTTCCTTGTCTAAAGCCATGTTGGCTGTCTCCCATTAGGTTGTGACTATCTACATGCTGAGTAATTTTATTCTTTATGATGGTTTCTATCATTTTTCCCGCTACTGATGTCAGGCTCACCGGTCTGTAGTTTCCCGGATCACCCCTGGAACCCTTTTTAAAAATTGGCGTTACATTAGCGATCCTCCAATCTTCAGGTATTAGAGATGATTTTAATGATAGTTCACAGATTACTAATAGCAGGTCTGCAATCTCATATTTCAGTTCTTTCAACACCCTTGGATGTATACCATCCGGCCCAGGTGATTTGCTACTCTTCAGTTTATCTAATAGTTGTAAGACATCTTCCCGATGTATCGATATTTCCTTCAATTCTTCCGCACCTTTAAATACCACTTCAGTCATGGGTAACATCCCTACATCTTCCTCAGTAAAGACCGAAGCAAAGAATTCATTCAGTCTCTCCGCTATCGCCTTGTCGCCTCTTAGTGCTCCTTTAACCCCTTTATCATCTAATGGTCCAACTGACTCTCTCACAGGTTTTTTGCTACGAATGTACTTGAAAAGGTCTTTATTTCGCGTTTTTGCTTCCGCAGCTTGTGCTGCTAAGGTGGCCTCTTGTGAGGGTCGCTTGGTGCAGCTCGAAGAACTTGCTCAAACTTTTCCAAAAGACTCTGCAATATTATATAGGCGATTGGAATTTCTTGAGAATGCTGCTAGGAGCAGGAATCTTAGGGTGTTAAGTTTTCCTAAGGTTCCCTCGGTTACCCCGATGGAACTATTTAAAAAGTTCATGTTGACTACTCTTAAGATTCCTGCTGAGTCTCTTCCTCCTATTTCCAAGGCCTATTATCTTCCTACTGCTAAGTCTGCTCCTGCAGTACATGGGGAGAATCAGGAATTATCTGCTGATAGTCTTGACCTGCCTGCCTTCTTAGAAAGATCTCCATCAGCGCCTGGTATGGTTGCGACCTTATTGGTCACTTTTTGCTTTGGAGGCAGATCGGGACTGGCTATTGAGGTTATTTTTTCGGTCGCCCTGCAAGGTGTTCCTTGATTCTCATTTACGTATTTTTCCTGATGTTGGTAGGGCCACACAGAGAAAGAGGCGTCAGTTTTTGTTATATCGCCCCGGAGTGATACAGTTGGGTGGTCTTTTTTTCCTTCGGTTTCCTTGCAAGTGCTTGGTTAAGTTAGATGGGCATAGTTACCTTTTTTTTTAACCTTCCCAATTGGCCAGTTTCTTGTCTTCTAGGCTAGTTTTGGTGCAGGATCCTTCTCATATAGCTCCTATTAATAACCCTCATGTGTAGGGGTGTTAGTGTGGTTTAAGTGTAGTTTACCGCCTTGGTGCCTGCTCTATTTCCTTTATTGCTATGTTTGTAATTTATCCTATGATTAGTGACCCATCTTGTCCATTGTGTGAGGTCTATGTTTATGTTTATGTTTACTACATTTGATATACCGCTCAGGCCGAAGCATCAGAGCGGTTTACAATATTACATAAATGTTACTGAAAATATGAAAAGAATGCCATTTATAAGTTAGGACAGAATAAGAGATACAGTGATAGTTAAAGAAATAGAAGAGATAAGAGGAAAGGCTCATTATAACATCCAGAGAGGTAGAATATCGTACCACCAAATGTACAAGTGGTTACCTATTGACCACAGCTCATTGTCCTTCCAAACAGACTTGACCAAGTTCTTTTGTCATCACAGTTCAAGCCAGGCACGGATACACCGCAAGAATGGCTGCTTTTTAAGCCACTGCTACCTGGATGTAATTGGCAGAAGCAGGTAAAGAGTAGTTACTCACCTGTAACAGGTGTTCTCCAGGAGCAGCAGGAATCAGTCCTCACATATGGGTTAGGTCTATTCAGGAATCCATTTGTTAGTGTTTTTCTTTTAATGTATTTTTCTTGTTAGATATGAGGACGATGGATTGTTTTCTTTGTACAAGGTTTTTCTTGTATCGTATTGTAAAATTGCATAAAAAAAAATAAAAAAAAAGACTCCTTCTGCCTTCTTGTCAATTGATGTATGCTACTGTGGTTGCGTTGTCTGAAAATACTCTTACAGCTTTTCCTTTGAGACATGGTTGAAAAGCCTGTAATGCCAGAAAAAACACTCATCTCTGATTGATTGATTGACCATAATTACTGCTCCTTGTTCCATTCCCCTTGAGCTATCTGCCCCAGACAATGAGCTCCTCAGTCTGTGAGACTGGCATTTGATTTTACCATCGTTTATACTGGAGGATCTAATGGCATGCCCGCCATCAATTTCTCTGAGTGGAGCCACCTTTTCAGGCTGCTTTGTGCCTCCACTGGAGAAACAAGTCTTTGAGATAGCAGAAAACTGTGTGGACTCCAGCGTGACATCAATATCCTTTGAGGTGGATGCATATGTGCTCAGACTCATGGTACTAGGTCCAAGGTTGCCGCCATGAAACCCAGTATCTGCAGATACAGCCATGCCATGGGAGCACTGTTACATAAAAACAGACAAACATAAGAACATCAGATATGCCATACTATGTCAGACCAAGGTCCATCGAGCCCAGTATCCTGTTTCCAACAGTGGCCAATCTAGGTCATACGTACCTAGCAGTTTCCCCAAAAGACACAGGTTCCACAATGCTTGTATTGGGTCAAGCGTTGATATCCTGGGTCCCTTTTTAATAATGGTTTATGGACCTTTCCTCCAGGAACTTGTCCAAACCTTTTTTAAACCCAGCTACACTAACAGCCTTTACTACATCCTCCAGTAACAAATTCCAGAGTTTGATTACATGTTGAGTGAAAAAATATTTTCTCTTATTAGTCTTAAATAGTTTACCCTGTAGCTTCATTGCATGTCCCCTAGTTTTTCTATATTCTGATAGCGTAAACAATCGATCTATGTTTACCCGTTCCACTCCATTCATTAATTTATAGACCTCTACCATATCTCCCCTCAGCCGTCTCTTTTCCAGGTTGAAGAGCCCTAACCTTTTTAGCCTTTCTTCATAGGAGTAGCCTTCCATCCCCTTTACCATTTTGGTGGCTCTTTTCTGTACCTTTTCTAATAATGCTATATCCTTTTTAAGATATAGCAACCAGAATTGCACACAATATTCAAGGTGCGGTCATACCATGGAACGATACAGAGGCATTATAATATCCTTTGTTTTATTTTCCATTCCTTTCCTTATGATACCTAGCATTCTATTTGCTTTCTTGGCCGCCGCTACACACTGGGCGGAGGGTTTTAACATGCTATCCACGATGACTTCTAAATCTTTTTCCTGGGTGGTGGTTTCCAATGTGGAACCTTGCATTGTGTAACCATAGTGTGGGTTGTTCTTTCCTAGGTGCATAACTTTGCACTTGTCCACATTACATTTCATCTGTCATTTGGATGCCCAGTCTTCCAATTTATCAAGATCCTCTTGCAATTTTCCACAATCCTCGGGTTTTAACAACTTTAAACAGTTTTGTGTCGTCTGCAAATTTGATAACCTCACTAGTTATTCCCTTTTCCAGATCATTTATGAATATGTCAAAAAGTAGCGGACCCAGTACAGATCCCTGGGGTACTCCACTATTCACCTTTTTCCATTGGGAAAATTGACCATTTAGCCCTACCCTCTGCTTTCTATCTTTTAACCAGTTCCCGATCCACAATAGTACACTGCCTCCTATCCCATGACTTTTTAGTTTTGCCAAAAGTCTCTGATGAGGGACCTTGTCAAAGGCTTTCTGAAAGTCCAGATACACTATATCAACCGACTCACCTTTGTCTACCTGTTTATACTACCCTCAAAGTAATGTATATACGTGTAAATACTTCTCTGTTAACTATATAGATGTAAATAGTTAATAATGTTATCCAAGTTCAGCTACCTGTTATATGTAATTGCGGTGTAATCCCCCACCGTAAAACACCCCGATGTTCCATGTAAACCGCACTGATATCGAAGAGCGCGGTCTATAAGAGAAATAAATAAATAAAATAAATAAATAAATATTCACACCTTCAAAAAAACAGATCAGATTAGTAAGACAAGATCTTCCTTGTCTAAAGCCATGTTGGCTGTCTCCCATTAGGCCATGACCATCTACATGCTGTGTAATTTTGTTCTTTATGATGGTTTCTACCATTTTCCCCGGTACTGACGTCAGGCTCACCGGTCTGTAGTTTCCAGGATCACCCCTGGAACCCTTTTTAAAAATTGGCGTTACATTGGTGATCCTCCAATCTTCAGGTATTACAGATGATTTTAATGAAAGTTCACAGATTACTAATAGCAGGTCTGCAATCTCATATTTCAGTTCTTTCAACACCCTTGGATGTATACCATCCGATCCAGGTGATTTGCTACTATTCAGTTTATCAAATTTTATTTATTTATTTATTTTTATTTAGCTGTATTTATATCCCGCTTTTCACCGGGTCAAAGCGGTGTAACATTAAAAGGGGGGGGGGTGGACAACAATCAGACTCTGGGGTCAGGGTCATCACCAGGAGGCCAACATTAATGATTTCAACAAATATTTGGGATGTAGACATTGTGTTACAGTCTCTTTAGGACAAATGTTCAGGGGGGTGGTAGTCAGTGGCGGTTGCTTGTTTCTGGTCCGAGGTGTTCCTGGAATAGGACGGTTTTTAATTGTTTCCTGAATGATAAGGGGTCTTTGTTGCTTCTGATGTGATTTGGTAGAGAGTTCCAGAGGGATGGTGCATACAATTTGAAGGCTCTGTTGCAGGTCCGTTGGTTGCATTTGGTTCGTTTATGGGGGATGGTGAGGGAGTTGTTGGTGGTTTGTCTGGGTGTTCTGTTGTGGGCTGGCCGGGGCAGTAGTTGTAATACATCTTCCCGGTGTAGCAATATTTCTCTCAATTCCTCTGCAGTATCACCTCTAAATACCACTTCAGTCTTAGGTAACATCCCTACATCTTCCTCAGTAAAGACCGAAGCAAAGAATTCATTCAGTCTCTCCGCTATAGCCTTGTCTCCTCTTACTGCCCCTTTTACCCCTCTATCATCTAACGGTCCAATTGACTCTCTCACAGGCCTTTTGCTACAAATGTACTTGAAAAAGTCTTTACTTCGTGTTTTCGGTTCCGTAGCAAGTTCCTTCTCAAATTCTCGCTTTGCCTGCCTTATCAATGTTTTGCATTTAACTTGCCAGTGCTTGTGCTGTTTCCAGTTTTCGTCATTTGGCTCTTTTTTCCATTTCCTGAAAGATGCTTTTTTGGCAGCAACAGTCTCTCTGACCTCACCTTTAAACCATGCTGGCAGTTTTTTGGACTTCCTTCCACTTTTCTTAATGCGTGGAATACAGCTGGTCTGGGCTTCCTGGATAGTATTTTTAAACACCCAAGTTTGATGTAAGTCTTTAACCTTTGCAACCGCTCCTTTTAGTTTTTTCTTAACTATATTCCTCATTTTATCATAGTCTTTCTTTCGAAAGTTAAAAGGTAGTACTGTGGATTTATTTACTATCCCTCCTCCACTAATTAAATCAAACACGATCATGCTATGATCACTATTGCCAAGTGGCCCCAACACCCTCATTTCTTGCACCAGATCTGGTGTTCCACTAAGAACTAGGTCCAGTATGGCTTCCTCTCTGGTCGGTTCATGAACCAGCTGCTCCAAGAAGCAGTCATTTACCTCATCTAGAAACCTGTAATTGTATCTTGATCACTCACTCATGTGATGAAAACACCATTCCTTGACTGGTGTTGAACCTTGCTCCCAGATGGATCGACGATTGAGATGGAGTGAGATAATGTTTGGCTTTATTGATGATCCAACCAAGCCCTTGCAAGAGTTCCATGACTCTGCTCATTGCCAACTTGCTCTCTTCCAGAGTTTTTGCTCTGATCAATCAATTGTCCAGATATGGGTGCACCAACACCCCCTCCTGATGCAGGGCAGCTGCCACTACTACGATAACCTTTGTAAAGGTTCTTGGAGCTGTCACCAGGCCAAATGGAAGAGCCTGAAATGATAATGGCCCATTTGCACAGCAAAATGAAGATAATGATGATGTTCTTCACATATTGGAATATAAAGAGAAGCCTCTGTTAGGTCTAAGGCCATTCGAAGCTCTCCCATTTGTATTACCACAATGACCAAATGTAAGGTCCCCATACAAAAATGAGGAATCCTTAAACAGCAATTTAGATCTAAAACTGGACAGAAGTTACCTTCCTTCTTGGGTAACACGAAGTAAATGGAGTATCACCCTGAGCCTAACTGCTGTAAGGGAACTTGAACTACTGTCTGAATCTGCAGCAGACAACATAAAGTCCCTTTGACTGCCACTCTTTTTGCTGGAGCCCTGCAGGGAGAAAGAACAAAGGCATCACTGAGAGGCTCCGTGAACTCCAAAGCATAGCCCTCATGAATCTGGAGATTGATCCAAAGTAATTTGGACCCAGACAGAGTAAAACTGTCAAAGTCTTTTTGAATTTCCTCCACCTGGGTCTGCCATATCTCAATGTGCTTGTGCTTCTTTTGACTGGTTCCCAAGCTGAAAAAGGCTCCACAACCTCCTCTTCTTCCTCTGCGAAAGGGTAGACCTCCTGGTGAATTTCTTGATCTCTCATAGGATGCAAACCTAGTAGCTCTGTAGTGATGAAAAACTCAAAAAGGCAGTTTTTTGAAGGAATAGATGATTTCAGCATCTTAAGCCTATCCTTTGGAAGTCTAGCTGGTTTTGACTCCCCTATGCCTTTAACTAACTTCTCCAAAGCCTCCCCAAACAGGAGCTTCCCCTGAAAAGGAAGCCTGCTAAGCCTAGCCTTTGAGGAGATATCCGCCGAACAGTTGCGCAGCTATAGTAAATGACGAGCTGCCACCGCCGAAGCCATACTATTAGCCAAAGCTCTAATCTGATCATAATGGGCATCAGCTATATATACTGCACCTGTTTCCATCCTGATGATTTCAGGCATTTTCAACACCTCTGATGCAAAATATTTAGAAAAAGCTTCAACCCAACGAAGGCACGCCCTAGCAACATACACTCCACATACTGAAGTCTGCAATGCCAAGGCATTTACCTCAAACAACTGTTGCAGCAGTCTCAGGTCTCTTATCCTGCAGGTCTTTCAGAGCAGCTCCACCTTCCACCAATATAGTGGTCTTTTTAGTCACGGTGGAGACTAAAGCAGCTGATGTGATGGGATGGGATAGGATAGAGGCGAGCCAGAGTTCATCTTCCATGCAAAGCAGCCTCTGGTGCTTCCCATTCAGCTTCTATCATTTGCATGATTGTCCTATGAATAGGAAAAGCTGTTTCCGTGGTACAGATTCTTTGCAATAAGGGATTCTCCTACATCGGATCCCGAACCTGTGACTCAAAGGGAATATGAAGCACTCCCAAGGAGTGAGAAATGAGCTCTCCAAACTCTTCCATTCGAAAGACCCCCACAATACGTGGGTCCTCTCCTGCCAGATCCTCCATGTCTTCCAGTCCTGTCTGAAGATTCTTTTCATTACTTCCTGAAGTCCTTTCAAGGGGATCTTCTGAATCACCTGAAATATCCGAGGTTCCTTCTAAGATTAACACTGGTAGATCCAAGCACCCTGAGGACAGATGAGTCTTGATTTACATTATACTCCTTTTTCATTGTGCATTAAAAGCACACAATCTGGAGAAAAAGTATCTGCGTCCCCCTCTGCTAATTCTTGTGTTCCTTCCTTGTCTAACTACCGCACCAGTGGAGCTCCTAATGGTTCTTGCAGTGGAGGAGCTTCTTTAGAATACCTCTCCTGTGCACTCGGCCTGCTAGTCGCATCCATTAAAGCCTCTAAATCTTCTGCCTCTGTAAACTGTGAGCCTGAAATACAATCCCTTTCTGCCATTTTGAGCGAGCTGTTTCCTGCCTCTCAATCAGCTTGCTCACATGGCCGGCAAAGCCCTAAATCAGATAAACAGCACCAACAAAGCCCGCATGCAGTACACACTAATCTCGACGGCATAATCCTAAAAAATCACTTGCTCTTCCCAAAACTGTTACCGCTGCCAATGCTGAAGAAAAGACCCAATCCAAAAACAAATTCTCGACGTTTGTACCAAAACCAAAAGTGTAAGTAAAATGGAAAGAGAAGTCCTGCCCTCGCAGCAGCCTCCTCATGAATGGTGAGGAGAACAGCAGTCTAACAGCAACCATCACCAAAGGCAGTACTGCACTGCCCGATCACAGAAAACCCCAAACCCTTGGGTATTAGGGTGTGTAAATTATGGAGATGTTATAATTTTAAAAAGCACTAATGAAAAAATGGTACAATTTCATGTGACAAATCAACAACTAGCTTTAAATTTTGTATAATATGTTATTTACCTACCTGTAATTTCTAGGAAATTATGCAAAAATACACAAATTGCTGAAATATGTTTAAGTGCTCTAATAATAGTTTTTATGTGTTTGCACTGCATATTAATGCCTTTTGTGCCTCAATTATCAATTTATCATACTTATTTCTGTGTTGCGGTTTACATGGTGAACTGCTTCAATATAAAAGTAAATATCAGTTGGATACAAGGTCCCAGGCATTTCCTTTTCCAGCTGCAACTGTTGAAAGAGCAGTGTGAAGTGGTAAAGAAGATTAGTCATGCCTACAGTGAGAAGGTCAGCTTGGTATGGTTACAGGAGTCTGTTCTGCAAGTTATGTTGTGCAGTGAAGAGGAACAGGAGAGAGGAGATGCAGTGGAGAAGATATTGAAGATCAGAGGTGAATGAGATGAGAAAACTCAGCTTGGAGACAGCAGTGAGAGACCCAGGAAAACATCATCCATCAACTTCACTCACCCAATTACTTGACTGGAGCTCCAAAATCTCTGAGCTTCCTCTTACCTGTAGCATGACAACAGCAGAGATCAAGGCATTTCTGAGCAGGCCCATGGTGGTTCCAGACTGGCCATCACACACTCAGTCCATAGAAAGATGTGTAAAAATGACAACTGATGCTGCTGGTCATGTGTACAATCAGGAGAGGAGGACACATTACATTAGGGGTCAGATGGTCATGAGCCAAAATAGAAGCAAACAAGAAATGGCTTCTTTGCCGGATTTTGTTAAATAACATTAAATTAATCGAATAAATGACATTTTAAAGACAATTATGTGGCTATAGGTGTTGTCCAGACTATTTGTACGTTCAAATAAATATTATTTAATTTCCACATATTTCAGCTGTGATTTGATGTAGGTAAAACTCAGTTTAAGCAATTTCTGAAGATAGCTTTAGATTCAGCATGCAAATCTGCATAATTTGGTCACTAGTAGTTTGTAAAGTTTGTAAAAATAAACATCTACCCCTAAAATTGACACACCCTACTCACTGGTAGAGTCCAGCCCCAACTCAATGGGATTGGGCCAGATTAAATTTGAGGTGCCTGAAATAAATGCAGCTCTGGGGCAGACTCCTGAACTGTAGTTGACAGGAAGATATGGCTGCAGATAAAGCTCTGCTATCTTTAGAAACTTTTTTTTTCTTCAAATGATGGAATTCCCTTCCTGCTTGTAGACTGAAAATACTGGCTAGGTGATAGGAATGCATTCCTGTTAAGTGACCAACCATCCCATATTTTATGGGACAGTCCTGTATTTTAAGGATTTCTCCCCGGAATCATATTACTTCTGTTGGGATGCCTAAATGTCCCCTATTTTAAAACACGTGCCCCATTCCTACACTCCTCCACATTTGTACCAGTGGACTTCTCCACTCCAGCTGAAATTTTCAAAGAAAAAGTCTATTTATATGAGACTATTTTCATCAAAGACACAGAAAAATATACACATGCATGCACTCTGTTGTACTTCAGTCACACACACATGCACATAGTAACATAACATAGTATATGACAGCAGATAAAGACCATCATTCATCCACCCCGCCACCCATCCCCCAAATCAGATACACACATGCACACTAGCACTACTGGTGCTGTGCTGCTTCTGCACTCCTCTACTTCAATGCCCCCAGTACTTGCTTTTGCTATCAGTTCTTTTTCTCAGCCTGCAATAACCTCCTCACACTTTACCCCATTCCTCTTACATCTTTATTTTTCAGCAACCCCACTCACCCCTACCAAGAAACCCACTTATTCCATTGACTTTCTCCCACCCTGTGCAGAAAATCAGCCCACCCTTCCTGTGACTAGTGCAGCCTTTCCATTGGCTGGAACCTACCACTTAATCTGCACAGTGAGGGGGGAGCACAGGCGAGCTGTAGAGCTAAACTCTAAACAATACCCAGACAATTTAGATATAATTCTGACTAAGACAGCTACTTTACAAAGTTGTAGAATCCTAAAATAATTTAGATGGTTGGCAATCCTAAACTCCTGAGTCCTCAGCACATCTGACAAATCTGGCTCTGCTTCTTCCCCCGGGCCCAGGAAACCATCAATCAGACAAAGCCAGCCAATAGGGAGCAGGGGAAGGTGGGAGCAGTAGCTAGGATACAGAAACCTTCCATTTTTCCTTTGTCCTGCAGCTCTGGAGTATGGGTTTTGTTTTGTGTTTTTGGCTACAGATTACAGACCTACAGGAGAAAATATTGGGGTGCTCAATCACCCAAAGGACCCACAGAGCTGGTGCCTATGATCCTGGGGCCAACATCAGTATCACGGTCAGTGGTCAGCTGATTTCATTGATTCTGTTATCGGTGTAGGCTCTTAGTCTAGGGTGCATGTTTCTATTTCATCTTTAGACTTTATTTTCATTTTAAAATGCGGAAAAGAAAGTGTGTATTTAATGGCCAGCTACAAAATGAATACCCGTTCATTAAGAAACATTCTGGTGATAGCACTGTGTTTTGTAACAAATGCCGGTCTTCCTTTTGAATCTCACATACAGGAAAGAGTGACATTGTTCAGCATCTAAGGACGGACAAACACAAGAAAACAGATTTAAGTGCTTCTTTAAGTATTCTTTTTTTAAAAGTCAAACTTTTGATGAGAAAATTCAGTCACTGGCTACAACTAACGGTAGATGGGCTTATCACTGTGTTGTCTACAACCATTCTTTTCAGTCATCAGATTGAACTTCAAAGTTGTTGAAAAACTGTTTTGATGAAGAATACTCTTGTGCGTGAACCAAAATGGAAGCAATCATCTGTAATGTTTTCAAACCTGACTCTATTGATTCCCTCAAGACAGACCTTTCTGAGACAAGGTTTTTAACAGCTTTTTGTGATTACTCAAACCATGGAAGCATTAAGGTGTGCCCTATTTTAGTAAGGTACTTTCTTCCTGAGAAAGGGGTTCAGGTAAAAGTTCTTGATGTCCATGAAGTTAAAGGCGAAACCTCAGACATTCGTTCCAAGTGCATTCTTGATACAGTTGAGTCCAATGGGCTAAGATCCAAAGTTTTGGCATTGTGTGCTGACAATATCAATTGCAAGTTTGGTGGGGCCGCTAGGAGTAGTAACAATATTTTTTATAAGCTGCAAAAATATTTAGGAAGCAATTTAATTGGTGCAAACTATGCAGCTCACATTGCTCACAATTGTATCAGCACTGCTGCTGAATGCCTGCCATTTAACACTGACGTTATTGTTGACAAGATATTCAGACATTTTCAGATTTATACAATGAGAACTGAAGAACCTAAAGAGATGTGTGACTTTGTTGAGAATTAGAATCAAAAGCTCCTCGGATACAGTAACACTAGGTGGCTGGCTTTACTAACAGCCATAGAGAGGTTAATTAAAAATGTTCTAACCAATGAAATCATATTTTCTGAGCCAGGAAAAATGCCCAGTTATCATCAAAAATGTTTTCGAGAATGAATCAGCAGAGGTTTGGCTGTACTTTCTGCACAGTCAGGCAGTGATTTTCCAAAATGCAACTTTAAAAACTGAGTCTCAAAAATTCTCAATGATAGAGGTGGCTGGAGTAATCAGTGACCTTAGAAACAAGTTAGTAACTAGGAAGAATGAAGTGTTTTTGCCTCTGACAATCAGAAAAAAGATAAAAGATCTTGAAGAAGAGGGCAGCATTGATGAAGCAGATACCAAGCAATCTGTGTCATCTTTCTACACCACTTGCAATGATTACTTGGATCTGTGGACCACTTACTTCCAGGAGACTGGGAAACAACGGTGGACTCTCCTTCAAAAACTACCGGAGTTGTGTAAACTAGAGTCATCTTTAGAATATGTTTTGTCTACAAGACCCGGTCTAGAGTCAGTAATAAATGATACTGAACTGTTTGATGAGTTCTTTTGTCTTAAGTCATTTGTTTCTGACGAAAAAGTTCAAGAATGAAAAAAAAACAGATACTATGGTTGGCGAAAAATGGAAGGAGGTTTTTGGACACCTCAAAGGTAATGAGGTAGCATATAAAAATTTATGCAAACTGGTTAATTTTTTTTTATGTTTGCCAGGTTCCAATGCTACAACTAAAAGGTGCTTTTCAAATCATGAACAAAGTGTAGTTTACAGAAAAAAAACAACTGCATGCAGAGACTCTCAAATATCTAATGATTGTAAAGTACAATTTTGAGTTGAATTGCCCAGAGGTTTTTAATCATCTTAGTGGAAATGTTGCTATTTTGAAGAAAATTCACTCTGTAGAGAAGTATGACAAGTAGGCCTGATTGGCACATTTGGAGTAAAGTTATAAACCTAGCCTACTGATTAAAATTTTGGATTAAAATTAAAATTGTAATTATAGACATATTTTTTATATTCCTTAACTTTTAAGACCCGGCTTGATTGAGTGTCCCGTATTTGAAATTAGAAAAGATGTTCAGGTTACTTTATGGGATGACATCATCGAAGCTTGGAATTCTCAGTCTCCAATCTGCTGGAAGGGGGGTAAAAACCTATTAGTCTGGACTGTATTGGAGGGACGCTATGGAAGTTGTATGTTGTTGTTGTTGTTAAGTGCCGTCGAGTCGGAGTCGACTCATGGCGACCCTCTGGATAGCTATCCTAAATTGTGTTCGGTCTTCAGTCAGGCGGCTCATTGTTGACAGACTGGTACCCATAGCTGCTGTTATTGTATCGATCCATCTCATTGCTGGCCTTCCTCTTTTGCGTTGACCTTCTACCTTGCCAAGCATGATGTCTTTCTCTAATGATCTCTCTCTTCGCATGATGTGTCCAAAGTATGAAAGTCAAAGTCTTGTCATCTGAGCTTCTAAAGAAAGTTGTATATTTCTTTTTATTTCAAGTATAATTGCCAATCCATTGACAACACTTATATTATCATCTCTTTTATACAGTTTTATACAAATCTCTTAATCACACAAGACAAAACAAAACCCAATAAAAGATTTATAAAAGCCCTCCCCTCCCCTCCGCAGAGATCCATATTTATAAGGAATTCAAAGCAACACCATCGCCAAATTACGTAAGTATCTGCAAAGGTTCTGACAATCCCACTCAGTCTTCCCTTCTCTATTATGTAGGCCGGCCCAAAGAAAATCCATATTACAGAGTTGCCCCATAAGAGTTAGCCAGCCATTTAGAGCCAGGATGGTCACTGCCTTCCAGTGGGCAGTCAGATTGAGTTAAGCAGCATTTAATGAATGCTTAAATAATGCACGTTGCTTCCGAGTGAATCCTGGCACTGTTAAATGAAATAAAAAAAGTTCCAGGATCCCAAGGCGGCTCTGTGTCTATCATTTTAATCCTGTACTGAATGGTCCTCCAATAAGCTTGGACCTTCCTAGAAGACCACCAATATGGGCCGTGGAGCCTCGCTAGCCACAGAATCTCCAAAAGGAATCACTCAAAAACAATGCGCCAGCTATACAGGAGTTAAGTTCCAGTGGTACAAAACTTTATAATTATTCTCCTGAACAGGGACAGCAAAGGAGGTCTTTGATAGCTCATATAGCATCTGCTCCCATTGCTTCTCCTCATATACATGAGCTTTATATTTTTAAAGCCGCCATGTTCTCTCTCCAGGAGGATGGGCCTTCAGAAGTACTGCGGACACGGAAAATACAAGCCAGCACAGTGGAAATACATGCAGTGAGTCCTTCCATTGTCTGCGGACCTGCATTCCCCTGCTACTAGCTACCATTGACAGCTAACTGAGATCATTCAGTAATTCAAGCAGCATAGCTGCTCTTCTGAGTCACAAGTCCCAGCAGGAGCAGATTCTCAGCACATTGCTAAATGTCTGTAGGGCATCCCTAAGACACTGGATGAAGTTTCAGATGGAACAAGATCTCTCCCAGGTGGTACAGTGGGACAACTTCATTATCACAAAGGGAAATATGTAAAGCCTGGGCCAGCACACTCACTTTGCCAACGGGTGATGGTGGCATGAAAAACATTTTCCAGCCCCTGAGTTTGAACAACATACTCTCTTGAAAGTGGTTAACGGATATGATGTAAAATGGGGAAATACATTCTCACCTGGAGAAGAAAACAAAGAGACCTGGATATGCAGACAAACCACAGAAACAGGCAGACAGGCAATATCACGTATTATATATCTTGTACAGTCTATCCCTCAACCTGGGCGGGGGGGGGGGGGAGCAGGGGGAGGGAGGAAGGAACCTCTTCTTTGCAAGGTTCTGTTCAATTTGGCCTCCAGCAAGACAGAAAGGAATTCTTTGCCCATTTTGCTCTCCTCTATGCATCAAATGTTGACAGCACTAAGCTGTTCTTCAGTCTGACTGCAGGGTTTGTGTCATATGAAAACAGTCAATTCCTGTGCTTGTCGCATCAGGCCTCCTGCACAGCTCAGCTTGTAGCATGCATAAATCCCTCCAAATGTTATTACTGCATGAATAATAATTTTTTAAAAAGCTTCAGACACCTTCCCTACATACTTTCATTATGGGTGAGCCAGATAAAGTCAACACTAGTGAAGATATGACAAGTATATGAAAAGTTTAACACTGCCCTGTGCAGTTCCTCTAAATAGAGAGTTGAGGCTCATGAAGGGAGATTTCAGTCCTGATTTTTCCCCTTAAAAGACAATTTTCAAAAGTTTCCATGCCAACAAATATGTGTTTGCCCATATAAATTAGCCTTTGGAAAACTGAGCCATATGAGGGTAATTTTATAACAGGATGCCTACGTTAAGAGGCAAAGTAAGCACCTACTTAGGTGCTATTTTATAAATGGCACACGTACTTTCCAACTGCGATTTCGGTGGCCAGCCCATTGGTAGGAAAAGAGTGCGCTGTTCGCCTTTGTCCACACACACATATCCCTGGACACATCTCCTTTTAAGCCAGCTGAAAGTAAACACATTTTGGAAACGCCTCATGTACTTTGACTCTTGAAGTTTCAAATCAAACAATCTATCTGCACAAAAGCCTTTGAAAATTATCCTCAAAACAGGGACAAACCCCTTTAGCTTAGCAGCATTTAGTTCATGTCTTTCAAGTAGTAGATCGATGCAAGTTACAATCAAGTACTGTAGGTATTTCCCAGATTACAGAGAGCTTACAATCTAAGGCTGTACCAGGCAATGGAGGGTTAAGTGACTTGCCTAAGGCTGCAAGGAGAGCTAGTAGGATTTGAACCATGGTCTTTGTGATCCCAGGTTGTGCCCTAACCACTAGATCAATGATTCCCAAAGTGGGTGGCACTGTCCCCCGGGGGGTGTTGGGCTAAACTACGCGCGCAAGGACGCACACACATAAAAAACACATAAATACACATGCACACGTGGTACACATTGAGGGGTTTATGTAGGCGAGGGAGACGAGGCGTGCGATGTTGGTTGTTGGTGAAGCAAGGGAATTATCAGAGGCAGGTTTGGTGTGGAGAGTGGCTGGGTTGGTGAGTGCTGGTGGAGTTGTGTGGCTGGGTTGGTGACTGGTGGGTGAAGTGAGTGTCTGAGTTTGAGGAGTTGAGGTGGGTGGAGTTTATGGAGGATTTTGTGGTTGTTGCATGTGCAGTGGGAGGTGATCAGGGGCTGCGGTTGCCTGACGGGGGAGATGGTGTCCATGGGGCTGAGGCACAGGGCATGGGTTTAGTCCCGCTGCAACACAGACCTGCAGCTGTGGGGGCAGGCCAGGCAGGGGCTGTGCTGGCGCGGCGCAGGAGGCATGCAGAGTTGCAGGCTCGCCAGCCTCGCCTCTACAGGCCCAGGGCCCAGCTCCAGGGCATGAGTGAGGACCAGGTCATCTCCCTCTACCACCTGAGCATGGGGGCTATTAGGGAGCTCTATGATCTAAGACCTGATCTCGAGCCCCTGACTGGTCAGTCAGATGCCATATCGGGTTTGGTCAAGCTCCTTGGTGCCCTACATTTCTTTGCCTCTGGCTGTTTCCAGTCATCTGTGGCTTCAGTGGGTGGCATGAGCCGCCCAACCTTCTCACGCTGTCTCCACCAGGTACTGCGTGCCATGATCACCCAGGTGGGGAATTACATTGCCATTCCCAACACTAGGCAACAGTGGGGGACCCTGAACCAGGCCTTTGAGGCATTTGCCGGGATACCACACGTGATGGGAGCTATTGATTGCACACATGTTGCCCTGGTCCCGCCCAGAGACAGGGAGGTAATGTTCCGCAACCGCAAACACTACCATTCCCTGAATGTTCAGGTTGTATGTGATGCAAATATGCATATTCTGAATGTGGTCCCTAGGTTTGCAGGGTCCACCCATGACTCCTATATCCTGCATCACTCAGCACTATTCAGACAATTTGAGGCAGGACAGTATGAGGACTGTATACTGCTGGGTGTGTATTTCTCATCTCTGACATGCACATGGTGATCCTGTGACTAACCGTATGTGCACATGTCTGTCTTTGAGGTGTATCCCTAGCTGTGTGTGTGTCTCATCTGTCTGTGTGTGATCTAATGTTGGGGGGGGGGGTGGTGCCCTCCAGCTCTACCTTGCTACAGTGCTGCGTGTTGATCGTAGCATGGACGCTAGTATTTGTGTCGTGGTTACAGATTATGTTGATTGCAATCCGTACACCTACCCCTTTTGGTTTGCACGTACATACTTGTGTCCATTTGGGTGGACATCAGCTCCTGCTTTAACGTTCCACATTTCTTTCTGCAGGTGATGCAGGATATGGGTGTCGCCCCTGGTTGCTGACCCCTGTGCATCAACCACGGACACGTGCAGAGAGGAGTTACAATGAGGCCCATGCCTCCAGCTGCTCCGTCATAGAGCGCACCTTTGGCATTTTAAAGAGTCGCTTCAGGTGTCTGGATAGGACAGGCAGGGCCTTACAATACAAACCACAGACTGTGGCAGAGATCATTATAGCCTGTTGCATCCTGCACAACATTGTTCTCAGGCACCATATCCCTATCCATTTTAATGAGGATCTAGAGGATGATCCTACGTGCCCTCCTGTACGTGCCCGTGGTGACACACGTGAGGGCACAGCAGTCAGGCGGCAGGTGATTGAGGTGCTCTTCTCATGTAAGTACTGCATATGTTGCCACATACATTTGTTTAGATATGTGTGTACTACTACTACCAGTGAACATTTGTATCCCAATAGCAGTAAGATGCAACACTGCACGGACATGTAACAGACACTGCCTGGTCATCCCAGCTTACAATCTAGTCGTGACTGAAACGCAAAAGATGTGAGCAGGGCACAACAGCAGGTGGAGGTGGATTATGTGTGTCGGGAATAGTAGGCTTGTGGGAGGTGTTAAGCTGTCATACCTGATTTGTGGCTGATTGGGATAGGAGCTGCTGTACAGCCACAGGTATTTAGTTTGAGGCTTTGGGTGCAGCAAGGTGAAAGATGTGTAGTATGGGGTAAACAGTAGGAGAGCAGACCATAGATGGGACCAGTTGCCTAGATGTGTGTGTTTCACATTTTTTAATTTGAGCTGATTGATTGGTTGGTATGCTCTGATGAGCAGGGACTGTGTGTTAGTTGTTTCTGTATAGCGCTACATGTGATACGTAGCACTATATACATGCTGAGTAGTAGTTGGATTACTGGTATTTGAGATCAGTAAGGGAAGTTAATGCAACACCACAGTGTGCCTGTATGTATAGGTCAGCACATAGCCTTGACATGGATGCGGAGACGGATAGGGAACCTGTGAGGTGTCCTGACAGGGGGAGTATTATTGCCATTATGTGTGTGGCTGTAGAATAGCCATGCAGTGCAGTGTTGCATATTTTCAGGCAGACAGAGATGATTCAAGGCCAGATCAGCAAGGTGTAGGTTACAATAGGCAAGCCGGGAGCTGATTAGGGGGGAGGATTTGGGTTTTAGTTGTGTTTTCAGGGAGGACTGGGGAAATATAGCTGATGACATCTAGACATAAACCACAAGCCTCAACTACAAGCTGGGTATTTTATTTATTTATTTATTTAGTAAATACTTATATACCGCTACTTCCAGCGATCAGCAGCGGTTTGATTACAAGTTTGGGATTTGTCAAAAATCAAGACAGAAAATTTGGGGCATAGATAGAGAGAACAGGGGTAATACACAGCACACATATTAGGGTCTATATTTAGACCATAATTACTATCACAATCGATTATATATTTATACAAGCAATTATACATTTACATACGCGATTATCCGTCATCTATGTACAGTTTTACATACAGCTATTCACTCTCTTTTATCTTCTTGGCTTCTTGGGTATGTGTGTAGAGGAGGAGAGTGCAGTCCAAGACAACACCTACATTGAGGACCCTAGAGAAAGGAAGTTATGGCCACACACACAAAGACGCTCTGATGGGAGGGGAGGGTTTAGGTGTACATATAGGATATCCATGCTTTGCCATTATCAATTTCACACAGTGGGATGACATGCCAACATCAATGTCAGGTGGCAAGCAGACATCAGGGTGTGGTTTGGCAGACATAACTCAGGCGTCAAGAGATATATTTGCAACTCATCAGCACACAGCTGTTAATGTAAGTCAAGGTATGAGATACACACACCAAGGAAATGTATATGGACAGAGGATAAGGAAGGAGTCCCTGCATATTTCCCTGTGTTACAGGAACTGACAGCGGGGTATCAGACGACATTGAGACACCAGAACACACACTGAAGGGGCATTGGGAGCGATATGGGGGACACAGGATAGTACTGTGGCCTTAGAGCCGAGCAGGGACATGGTAGCGAGGAGAAAGTTCTGTTCTACATTTTTTACGGCAACAGAGAGGTGAGGAAGGGGACAGACAGAGTACAGACCCTTGTAGTTTGCCATACACACTTCAGTGATAACTTTAACATGAAACGAATCTGTACAGTGTGATGGGGAACAGTCAGTCTGTAAAAGATCTTGGGGGGTCTGCGAACTGAGGACGTGAAGGTGCAGTGTGTGTTGCACAGCTACAACATGACATATGTATGTTTCTCTTGTGTTTCTCAATCCACAGGACATACTTGGTGACCCTCCTGGTGCTGTGGTGCATTGGCAGGTGACTGTACGTCATCCAACATGCAGTAGTCTGGGGTAGGTGGACCTACAGCTACTTTGTCTGTGACGACAGTCAGGGGGAGCACATGTCTGCAGTGATCTGTCATATTGTACATATGTTGTTGTTCACCTCTTTTCCCTGCACCCCCATACCCCATATGTTGCTGTTGGCACACATATCCACATGTGTTCCTGGTCAGTTCATCTTCTCCAACACTGTCTCTGGGACACGTCCAACAGAGCTGCGTGTGTGTACAGGTCCAAGGTGTTTGGGTGGTGGACTGCATGTACACCCTTCCCTGACATTGTAGCATCAGCCAACAGCAGTGTATCATTGCATTTAACAGGCCTTTATCTCCACTAATCTCCAATTGTGCACATACAGGCCATATGCTACTGCTGGCACGCTCACCTTAGCATACTGTGTGGGTGTGTGTTTTTGGGTTGGCTGTGTGATGATACAGCGTGCAGGCATTTTGCATTATCATGTGGTGTGAGAGGTCTGTACACTTGGGGAGCGGTGGTGACTGTGCTATCTCTACCTTACTGCTGTTTACCTTGTGAACATTGTGGACATGTGTTGTGTGTTGTGAGCTGACCTATCTCTTGTATGCTGACAGACAACTGCGCAACAGCATTTTTGTATCACAGATATCGCCATAATGTGGACATGCATCAACAGTGGCTGGACATGGTGATTCTACATATTTCGATGACATCTTCTCCCTACACAGTGACGTGTTGTGGCCTTTGAGAGCCTGAGGGGCTCCCAAACATACACTTGATGCAAACACACGGTAGGTTGCACCTTTGGTCTTTTGTGAATGACATCAGCCTTTACATGTTAATTATTTACTGTTTGTCTCATAGACATTTCATGTTGGGTCTCTGTACACGAACGCTGATGCACATGGGGTGGAGCTGTGAAACGCCTGTGTAACATGGGCATGGACATGACCATATCCATGTGACACCCTCGTCTGCGATTCCAATTCAAAATGTCCCCAACATGCAGTGTGTTCTATGTTGTGATCATGTTATGTTTGCCTGTGTGACATTTCCTTACGTACATATTGATGTTTGACTCTCTGCAATTTGGGCTGATGTTGCAAGCAGCACACCAATACATTGTTTATCCTCTTCTAACACAGGGCAGAGAACACACAAAGCACATCTACTACAGTGCATCCGGTGTCACCATCACCCACCTGTTGGAGGACACAACAACACCATGGAACTATCCCTGGGAAATGGTGCCATAGGATGTTTGACCTCCCTAGGGCAGAGTCGCCGAAATCAGCTTTCCCGCCGAGATCGGGAGGCCCGGAGTTCGCCGCCGCGTCCTTTGCCTGCCGGACGGGTCCGGCGTTGCTGATTGTCTTCCGGCGATGCCTCCAGCGCTCAGCCTCCGAGGGGCTTCGGCGCGAGGCAGGGCCAATCCGAGATGTAAAAAACCTCGGGGGACCGTCGGATGGCAGCCGCAGAGCTCAGCGAGATCCTGCCCGGGTCTGCCTGCACAGCACACCTTCAAAGCTCGGCCCGACCGGGAGAAGGGGGGGGGGAGAGATAGCCTGCAGGAGGAATTAAAGGAACAGGGACTGCTCTAACCAGCAGGAAAGAAATTAAGAGAGGTAAAGCAATAAATTAATAAATTAATAAATTAATAAATAAAGTAATCAAATAAGGAAATCAAGTAAAAGTATAGGAAAAGGCTCCAGTAAGCCCTAGGCTTACGGAACCCTCCAGCTGCTTGGAGGCTGAGAATACTGGAGTTGGTGGGTGGTCCTGGTGGTATTTATACCGCCCCACCTCCAAAAAGGTTGGGCTCAGCCTCCAAGCTGCTGGAAGGGTTGCGCAACCCAGAAGTAAAGGGACTGGACTGGAGTGACGATAAGGAACAACACCATGGAACTATCCCTGGGAAATGGTGCCATAGGATGTTTGACCTCTGTGAGTGGGACACATGCCTAGGATGGACAGTATTATTGTTGGACTGCTACTTTGGGCATGACAGGCCTGTCCAACACACCGTTGCTGCCGTGCTCTGGCTGGGTGTCGTGTTCATTGCAGGAGACACACATGACCTTTCCAGTACTGCGGCATACTGGGATGTCACACTTGACTATGCATGCCAAGGGTTTCAAGGACAGTCGTAACATGACTTGTTGGATTGCAGACACCCTTTGCACTTTGGACACTGTGTACTGGTCCCCACGTGTGCAGCAGGGACTGACATTGTCGCTGTATGTTGTACATCCTTCTGACATTGTGTTGTTGTGTTTTGCCCATGTGTGTGACATGGAACGCAGGATACGCTCATCTGTTTGGTTCAACACGAGCATACAGCCATGCGTGTGGCACAGGGGGAGCAATGGAGAGGTCCTCTTGTCCATGTCCACCTACCCTTCACTTGGACATGACACAGTATTTGCCACGACACCATGTTACTGCACACCAACATCTTGGATTGATGTTTGCACTCACCAAGGGTGTTACAGTGCATGTGTGGCATCACTGTATCATGTTTCAATGTACACGATGCATGTGCATGTGACTGACTATGTTGGTGCAACACAGCATGTGGCAATATGGCTTCTGTGTGGGTTACTGTAACATGTTTGACCTTTCTTTCCATCTCTATATACAGGTTATTGTGTTTGTTTACTGTACAGACGTGATACTCTGCATTGATTTACAAACCTAGCATTGCATGTCTGCACAGTCCTATTTATTTATTTATTTAACATTTCTTCTATACCGCGCTATTTAGATCAGTGCGGTTTACATTCAACATCAACTATACAACGCAGGAACTCGAGTTGTATTTACAATGAACGGGGAGATCAACTTGGAAGTAACTGGGGAAACTATCTACATCGTATTTACACTGGTACCTACTTTCAGGCAGGGTCTATATACATCTTATTACGCTGGGTGCCTAAATTCTATTTCGGGGAGTACAGATGGGAGACCGAGCTGATTATCCCTTTTCATGCTGGGTCTGATTAGTTAGGTGCGGTGGGTGATTGTCTGAGGAGCACCATGCATGTTTACTAAGGCTGGATTCGGGGTAGTATATAGTGAACAGATGATGCTTTAATGCCTTCCTGAAGTGGGTTATGCTGGTGATGATTCGAATATAAGTGGGGCGGGCATTCCATGCTCTAGGTGCGTAAATCGTAAAGGCCCTATTCGTTGTTGCTTTTGTACATTTCGTCATTGCTTTTGGGACCTCTAGGGTGTTTTGCATTGTGGGTCTTCTGTTTCTGTTATGTGGTACGTTGTGTATCATCTTGCTGATGGCTGTGGGGGTCTGAGTGTTTAAGGCTTTGAAGGTCAGAGTTAGTACTTTGTAGAGGGTTCTTGCTTGAACAGGTAACCAGTGAAGGTTCATCAAGACTGGAGTTATATGCTCTCTCCGTGAAGCTCCTGTTAGTACTCTCGCAGCAGTGTTCATTGCGAGTTGGAGTGGTGCTAGTGTTGCTTGAGGGAGACCATGTAGAATTACGTTGGCGTAGTCGAAATGTGGTAATATGAATGCTTGATAGATTGAACGATAGTCGCTGAAGTCGAGTAGTGGTCGTAGGTGTTTTAAGGTCCTTATTTTCAGAAATACTGTTTTTACGGTGTTTCTTATGTGGGTTTTCAAGTCCAGCTGTTGGTCCAGTGTGATGCCAAGGTAGCGGATTGTGGGCTTAGTTTTCAGTTCTGTGTTGCCGATTTTTAATGAGGGTGGAGGGGTGAAGTCCTGGTTCCTTGATATGAAAAGAACATCTGTTTTGCTGTAGTTGATTCGCAGGTTTTGCATACTGAGCCAGTCTGCTACTGCCTCAAAACATCTTGTTAGAGGGGATAAATCTGGTTGGTCAGTCCTGAATGGGATGTATAGCAGGATATTGTCTGCCTAGGCCAGACAGTTGACCTTGAACGAGCGTACTAGGGTGCATATGGGCTGCATGTGGATGTTAAACATCAATGCAGATAGTGACGAACCCTGTGGCACACCCTGGTTTTGCAAAAATGGTTCTGAGGTCGTGTAGCCAGACCTTACATGTTGCCATCTATTAGTCAAGTACGATTTGCACCAGTCTAGAGCAGTTCCTTGTATTCCTTTCTCGCTGAGGCGTTGTATGAGAATCTCATGGCTCACCGAGTCGAAGGCAGCTGCAATGTCCAGGAAGATGAGGGCGAATCCTTGGTGAATTTTGTCGATTCCAGAGACTAGGTTGTCAAATAGGGTGGTGAGGAGGGTTTCCACCCCGTGTGCTTCTCTGAACCCATGTTGGGATGGATCCAGTGGGGCTTCAGTGTCAATATGCTGTTGAATTTGGCACTGTACTATCTTTTCGATTATTTTGGCAAGCATGGGGATACTTGAAATTGGTCTGTATGATTCCACTTTCGTTGGGTCCAGCCTGTTATTCTTCAGTAGTGGTCTGATTGATGTTTGCTTCAGACTCTGTGGGAATGATCCGGTTGTGAGAGATTGGTTCACTAAGTCGCTCAGATATTGGCTTAAATCGCAGCGCAACTCCTTTATCCAGAGAGCTGGGCATGGGTCATTGGGCACGGTTGTGGGGTTGATTGCAGCAATAGTGTCTTCAATCTCTCTGCGTGATATTTTGTCAAATTTGGATAGTGGCGGTGGTTGGGACAGATTATGTCATAGGGTGTTGTCTGCGGGGCTTGAGGTTGCACCAGTCTGGATCATTTTTGATTGTAGGTAGTTGGAGTATGCCTGGGGCTGTGGGATATGTGATTGGTCTGCAGGTGGTTCTCTTATAAGAGATTTCACTATATTGAACAGGTCGTGAGGCTTGTTTAACGACCGCTTCAAGATGTCTGAATGATATTGTTTCCGCTTCTTCATTAATTCCTCTCGGTGTGCTCTTAGGTGAGCGTTGTAAGTACTTTTTGCTTCGGTAGAGCGTGCTCGACGCCATCTTCTCTCGAGCTTGCGCAGGTATAGGAGTGATGTTCGGAGCTCTTTAGTATACCATGGTTCGTGCTCTCGTTTCTTTGGTTTTTTGTGTGTGGCTGGTATGCATGCGATGGTCTTGAGACTATCATCCCAGGTGGATACCAGGGCATCTAGGTCGTGTGCTGTGTTGTTGAGGAGTGGGGGGATCTTCTCTCGAATTTCTTCTTTATCAAAGGGGCGGAAGTGCTTCAATGATGTTTCATGAGCAGCGTTGGTCTTGTTGGCGTTTCAGTTGTAGGTGTTAATAGGTATGTGGAATTTGAGCAGACTATGGTCAGACCATGGCACAGGAGTTATGGTCGGTATCATTGGTTGGGTTGGTTCTGTGTCTGTCTGTGGGGCAAAGATCAGGTCCAGTTTGTTTCCCTTGAGATGGGTGGGTCTGTCGACTAGCTGAGAGTAACCCAGCTCGTGTAGTGCTTCTAGGAAAGCGGTGGCTTGAGATTCTTGTAGAGTAGGCAGGTTGAAGTCGCCTAGAATCCAGTTTTGGGATCGTGATCTGTTTGTGTTGCAGGCAAGACCAATTATCGTTGCGAGATCCTCTGAAGATGGTGTTGGCGCTCGGTACAGTAGGTTGATCGTGCAGGTGTTGTTTGTTATTTATCCCCTGAGGTAATGACACGCACATTGCCCCGTTATATTTGTTGTGTGGCAGTGTGAGTGCCCATTTTCTTCCTTCATTTGTGCATTCCGTGTACCATGATATATGTGTACAGACACTGTATCCACACCAACCACTGCAGGGGGACCTTCTGCATAGTGTTATCTCTGCATGTTTCTGCGGATGGTTTCATTTGAATTCTCTGTGTTCATGTGCCTCTGCTACCTGTTAGCATATCCTCATTGTGCATTTGACGATTGTTTAGGGTTACATTGTTGCAGCTTTGATTCCTATATCAGGCATTATGTGACAGCTGTAACATATATTTCAATATCTGTGTTTACACTTTCTTACTTTTAACAACATATGCTGTTACATTTGTGTGCCTCCTGTGTTGGCAGACAGATATGTTTTAAGGAAAAGATCATGACTGATGTGTGTTGGGCCCTCATCATGCACCACCTACTGTCTACATGCACACATATGTAACTAACACATTTGGGGCATGCAGCAGCATGTGGGGGGTGGGGGTCTAATGCATACTGCACACCATGCACCTGATGCACATTATCTCTCCTGCCCATCATCTGTAGACGGGCCAGTGACTTTTCTGTAACATGTGGGTTGCTGCTCTGCAAAATGTGTTTTAAGATTTTCCCCTGGGATCCAATTCACCTTGATATTATGATAGGCGGTATCTACACTATCTGTGATGATTAACCAAAATAAAAATATGTGTTTAACATACATTTGTCTCTGCTGCTGCTTGATCACACTGTGCCCTCTGTGCTGCCTATCCATCACATATTAGCTGTTACATATGTCTCTTTCTTTATAGTGTTTACATGGCAGTCCGCTTGGGTGATTGGCATTGCTGTGGTTCAGCTGGTCTGTGGCACACCTGTTTGCAGGTTCAATTCTCACATGCTCCTGTTCTGTTCCATATTTTGCCCTGCTCCACAGAGCATCCCCTGCTGCCCTTTGAGTTTAGGTTCTTTCCTCTTTTGCATGCTGTATCCACTGCATAACATTTCATTGTGTGTGTGCATTTAGTTATATGTGGCTCTGGTCCCAATTACAGACTGTGATCTGAGCTGAACACACCAGATCTGCATGTGCATTCCATCATGGTTACTGTTGGAGGTTTGCCTAACCTGGCAGATAGCAGGCTTCTTGTGTGATGCCCTGCAGTATTCTTGTATGCATTCTTTGCTAATGACCTCACGCTGGTGGTGTGGCCTACTGGTTTGTGCATCAACATTTGTGCTAATGGTCATAGGTTTGATTCCTCTCTGTTCTCTTTCATTTGAATGCCTGTCCTGCACAGCTACTTTTCATTCCTGTGACAGTCATATCTGTGCAGATTTGTGCTGTTAGCACATTGTACCCTTATCACAGTTGCCAACCATCCTTCTGTCCGTCTATGTATGTCTGCCAGCTGTGTGCCATCATGCCCTGATGTGCATGCTGCTACCCCATGTCCTGTACTGATACACATTTCTGCATTGCAGCTGTTCCTGGTTGCCTTTGTGTGCTCTGCATGGCACTGCTACTCCTCTATCCTCCTGTCATTACACCTATCCTGCCACCTCTACCTCCTCTGCTGGACACGTCTTCCCATCCTCTGCCACACACTGTCATTGTTGCATGGTACATTACCATCACCCTGTGCATTGCTACAGCTGCCCCCGATATGTTTGTCCATTTTTCCAACTGCCACATGGGCTGGACGCAGATTTGTCTGGTCCATCAGCTCAGATCTACTTCCTTCCATTACTTGTGCACTGTCTTTCCTTGGTGCTCTGTGCAGTGTTAGGGTTACATCTGTGTTTGGCCCATGCCTTTCTTGCTTTTCAATTTGGGGGACCTTACTGCCCTTGGCCAACATTTTTTGAGTCACCTATACATCCTTGGGGCATCTTTAGCCACACCTTAGAATCAACCAGCTTAAGGGGCACCTACTATGGTGCCTTGGGAGTTGACAACCTTTCAACATGCCCTCTGGGGCACATTATAACCCGCCTTGGCTGACGGACGTGGTGGTTTAGGATGTGCCTTCTGGTGCGCCCTAAAAGGTGCATTAGTTTATGGCACTGGGGTGCAGGCATTTTTAGCTGGCAGCACAGATTGTTGGACTGTTTCAAGCAGGAAAAGGAATTGCCTTGGCCACCCTTATTCATTAAGCCCACTGGGTGATCGAACTCATGACCCCTGTTTCAGCGGTCATTGTATTAACCAGTGTGCTACACCTCTGTTGCTGTGATTGCAGGTCAGCACGCGAAGTTAAGGTTAAAGCGTGGTAACGTGCACGGGCGCACTTTATCGAGCGATAACCCAGATTGCTACCTTAAGACCGGAACCCCCACTCCTTATATGTCATCCTTATATGTCATTATCACTGCAACTAGCGCCAGGAACATTAAGATGGTTTAGTAAACATACCCCCTAGTTAGTTTAATAGGTATTCGAAGTTTGCTGATTTTGACGGTACTGGTGGCTCAACATAAAAAGATCACAAAAAATAGTAAGTAGCTTATAATGCTGTAATAGCTACTATTTTGCAAATAAAAGTATTTGTAGACTTTAGAAAATAGGTTTAGATAACTGTAAGTTACTTAGTGTCAGAATTATTGGTGCGTATATCGGCCTTGTATGTTTTTCATACGCTGGGCTAAAATGTTGTCGAAACTAATTGCTGTCAAGCATTCTGTTCTAGGTGTTTCAATGGTGCAATATCGACGCACTGCATCAGAAGTGTTTTCACGTGTATCATATTCCGCCATCAGAATGGACTGTTGACAAACTATATTATATCATAATAAAGTGTTTTAAATGAAAACTGCAGTTTCAATAGTATCATACAGTATGTTTATGTCAATGAATATTGGAACTGAATCATATCTTTTCTTAAGACGGACAATATACTATATTGGACCAGTGTATGAAAAACATACATTATGTGAAACGTCTATTTTCTGCAAAGTTTTAATATTTTTTATTATTGCCGGTATTTCATAGTTGTTTGAGTGTAACAAATCTAATAAATCATCCAGAACAGAGAAAGAATATGCGAGCTGTCCAAAATGGGTTAAGAGAGTGCTTTGAAGGGGTTGTCTGGGATAATCCCCTGTAAAGCTGGTGGGGGGGGTAAGGTTTCAAAGTGAAGCTAATAATCCCTTTGAACAATCTGGAGTGTCCACTGCTTTGATGTTATGAGGTGCCACCTGTGGGCACAGTGACAAAGTCTGCCTGCTATGTGGAGGGGCTGGGAGCCCTCCAGGGGCAGATTAGCAATGCTTTCTAGGAAGGAGTCAAAACCCAGGTGCAGGTTGTACCTGTGCAGCTGGTTGGGGCTTAGGAACCTTGGGCTTCTTGGGTTGGTGAGGGCCCTGCTGTATCTGTTGAGGCTAATGAGGTTGATAGGCAGAGAAGGTGGGTAAGAAGTATAGTATCTCTTCTTCTTAGAACAGAAAGATTTCTTGGAAGAGCCTTCCTTTTGGATGGGTCAGCTGTTTTCCTGGAAAGGCATTTTAGGGTGAGATCATCTGTTTCAATCTCGCCTGCTTTTCCCCTCCAATCCTTGCCAAAAAGGTTTTCTCCAGTACATGGGATATTGGCCAGTTTATCCTGGACCCATTGCTTGAGGTCTGAAGCCTGCAACCAGGCCATACTGCGAACCCCAATGCAGACTGCTGAAGCTCTGCTGGTGGATTCAAAAGCATTGAAAGAGGCTCTGGTAAGAAACTTCAAAGTGTTTCGGCACTGTTTGATGAGTGTCTGGAAGACACTCCTTTTATCCTCAGGAAGCATGTGATCAGGATCCAAACATTTTAGACACCAGTCATGTTTATCAGTGACCGAGATGGTACCAGCACACTTGGTACACTTTTTAAAACCACTGACTGGTTTTTCCAGGCCTTTAAAAATGTCAAGACTGAAGAGAAGATTATGGGAGCCTAGAGGCCTAGTCTAGTGGTGAAAATGCAATGAAAATTAAAAGTAAAGAAAAATTAAAAATTGAAAAGAAAAAAAATTAAAAAAGACTTATTGGGACTAGTGTTGGATTCGATGGAACTGGCACTGATGGAAAGGCAGAAGCATGATGTTCCACATAAAAGAGAAGTTTTTTGGTGGTGACAGAACGAAGTGTCCTGCTGGCTCCTGAAAATGAAGAACTGAGGAGAGGAGTTGGGAAGGAGGGAAGGCAGGCATGCAGGCACAGTGGCGTGCTTCCAAAGACGTTTCTATTGGACACTGAGGAGTGTTCCTGTGCAGGCTCCGTCAGTGACGTTCACCCATATGTAAAGACTGAATTCCTGCTTGTCCCTGGAGATAAACTATTATGGACATTTTGAATGATTTGTTTTGAGTAATAACCTCACTGAGTGAGGGGGGGGGACACTGTAATCAATGTATGGAGCCAAAGGGGCGGCTGGCCAAAAAGGTTTGCAAATCACTGCACTAGACTATTCCTCCACTCCACTTTAATACATCTAGCCCTTCACCTCTTTCTATACTGTTCTGAGAAATTCATTTCAAAATCCTTTTCTCCAGTGAAAGCATAGTTACTCACCTGTAACAGGTGATCTCCGGGAACAGCAGAAATTTAGTCTTCACATATGGGTATCGTTGGTACCGACGGAGCCTGCGTGGGAACGCTCCCCAGTGTCCAATAGGAAAGCTTTTGGGAGCATCCCACAGTGCCTGCGTGCTACCTTCCCGCCTTTCCCAACTGTCCCTCTCCAGCTGAGTTTAAAGCTAAGACAAAAGAGAGAGGGAAAGAGAGAGAGAGAGAGATACAACTCCTAGGGGAGATGGGCGGGTTGTAAAGACTAAATTCCTGCTGTTCCCGGAGATCACCTGTTACAGGTGAGTAACTATGCTATCTCCAGGAACAAGCAGGAATGTAGTCTTCACATATGGGGACTCCCTAGTTGCAGATGCCAGGGAGAAGGCCCCAGAAGTTGTGTGCCCTTGTTAAAGGGCTCCACTTCCCCCCATGGATCTCTGGCATCCTACCAGGGATGGTGGGTAGAAGTTGATTAAGTATGGAACAGGTGTTGAAGAACAGCCTGAACAAACATGGCATCCCGGCGGGAGTCCTTGTCTAAGCAGTAATGGGCTGTGAAGGTATGAACCGAAGCCCAAGTAGCTGCTCGACAGATGTTGTCGATAGACACAGAGTGAAGATGAGCCATAGAGGCTGCCATGGCTCTCACATTGTGAGCTGTGACATGGCCTTCAAGATAAAGGTTCTTACTCTCATAGGCAAAAGAAATACACTGTGCAATCCAGCTGGACAGTGTTCTTTTGGAGACTGGAAGTCCCAAATGACTAGGATCAAAAGCAACAAAGAGTTGAGAGGACTTTCTATGTTGCTGTGTCCTTTGCAAGTAAAAAGCCAAAGCCCTTTTACAGTCCGAAGTATGAAGATTCCTTTCTGCATTTGAGGCATGAGGCCTTGGGAAGAATACAGGAAGGTAAACCGCTTGGTTTAAATGAAAAGGTGACACCACCTTTGGCATAAAGTGTGGATGAGTCCTAAGGACTACCTTATCATGATGGAACCTTGTATAAGGAGGATCAGCCACCAACGCTTGCAATTCACTGATGCGACGTGCTGATGTGATTGCAATAAGAAAGATGACCTTCCAGGAAAGGAATTTCAAAGTGGTAGTAGCTAATAGTTCAAAAGGCGGCTTCATGAGCTGCCCAAGAACCAGATTTAACTCCCATGCCACCGGTGGTGGCTTAATGGGAGGCTTAGTTAAAAGAAGACCTCTCATAAATCTCGCTATGAGAGGATGAGAGGAAATAGATTGTCCATTTAGAGGCTT
Organism: Ichthyophis bannanicus; assembly: GCA_033557465.1. Classification (NCBI taxonomy): domain Eukaryota; kingdom Metazoa; phylum Chordata; class Amphibia; order Gymnophiona; family Ichthyophiidae; genus Ichthyophis; species Ichthyophis bannanicus. Next base: position 24,299,720 of record CM066044.1, read on the forward strand.
GAAAGAAGCTGCAATAGCACTCAAATGAACTCTCAATGAATTGGTCTTAAGCCCCGCATTAGATAAATGAAGGAGATACTCCAGTAATGATTCCAGAGGTATCGCAAGAGGGTTAAGACCCTTCTGCGAGCACCATATGGTAAACCTTTTCCACTTGAATGCATAAGAGCGTCTTGTGGAAGGCTTCCTGGAAGCATAAAGGATATCCTTTACCTCCTGAGAAAGGTTAAGACCGTGAAGTTCTAGGCTTTCAGCAACCAGGCCCCGAGATGCAGAGACTGGGGATTGGGATGCCACAGCGTCCCATTCTCCTGAGAAAGGAGATTTGGAGCAGATCCTAAATCCAGAGGCGGAGCTTGAGAGAGATGTAGGAGCAGAGGGTACCACATTTGCCATGGCCAATGTGGAGCTATGAGAATCATATGACCTCTGTCTCTCTGAAGCTTGAACAGGGTTTTGGGAATTAGGGGAATGGGTGGAAAGGCATACAAGAAGTCCTGACCCCAATGGAGGAGGAAAGCATCCCTGGCCTGACAACCCTGAGCCATAATTCTGGAACAGAACCGGGGAAGTTTGGCATTCAGCGGACTTGCAAAGAGGTCCATGTCCGTGGTTCCCCAAATTTGAAAAATTTTGGCCACCTGGTCTGCATGGAGAGACCATTCGTGTGGAAGCAGAACTCGACTGAGTCTGTCTGCCCAAGAGTTTTGAACATCTGGAAGATACACCGCAAGGAGATGAATCTGATGCTCTCTGGCGAGGGCCCATAGTCGCAAAGCTTTGTTGCATAGCGACAGAGAGCCTGTTCCGCCCTGCTTGTTTACATAGAACATAGCTATTTGATTGTCCGTTTGAACTAGGACTGTCTTGTAGCTGAGCTGGGTGTGGAATACTCGAAGAGCAAGGAAGATTGCTCTGAGTTCTAGGAGACTGATGTGTAGATAGGCCTCCTGTGGAGTCCAGGTACCCTTGGTAGAGAGGCCTTGTAGGTGGGCTCCCCAACCCACCTGTGAGGCATCTGTTGTTAGAGTGGCTTGGGGTGCGGGTTGCTGAAAAGGAGACCCCCATCCAAAGGTTTTGGGGTGACTGCCACCATTGGAGGGACAAAATAAGGTGATCTGAGTTTGCTATTTTGTCTGACAGGCAACCTGACTCCTGAGTCCACTGAGTGGATAAAGTCCACTGGGCTGCCCTCATATGGAGGCGAGCATAAGGAACCACATGCACGGTGGATGCCATGTGGCCTAGCAACTGTAACATTTCCCGAGCAGTGAGGTGAGGTTTTAGCACTGCTTGGGAAGCTAACTGCACAATGCAAAGGCAGCGGGGCTGTGGAAGGTAGGCCCTTGTCTGGCTGGTGTCCAGCAGAACTCCTATAAACTCCAGGGACTGAGTGGGAGCAAGGTTGAATTTTGGGAAGTTTATGACAAGTCCCAAATACTGAAGGATGCGCATTGTGCGAGAGAGAGCAACCCTGACCTCTGGCTCTGAAGGGGCTTGAATGAGCCAGTCGTCTAAGTAAGAGAAGATGAATATTCCCATGGTGCGGAGAAATGCTGCCACCACGGCCATGCATTGTGTGAAAACCCTTGGTACAGAGGCCAGGCCAAAAGGAAGAACCCTATACTGGTGGTGCTTCCCTTGAAACAGAAAGCGAAGGAACTTTCGATGAGTTGGATGGATGAGAACATGAGTGTACGCATCCTTGAGATCTAGAGAACAAAGCCAATCCTGACTCTGAAGGTATGGCAGCAGAGTTCCCAGAGAAATCATTTTGAACTTCTCTTTGAACAGGAATTTGTTCAATTCTCTGAAGTCTAAAATGGGTCTGTGTCCTCCTGTTTTCTTTGGAATAAGGAAATAGGAGGAGTAAAACCCTGTACCCCGTTGGGGAATGGGTACCTCTTCTATTGCCCCTTGAGAAAGAAGCACAGTGACCTCTTGACCTAACTGGTCATTGAGAGAGGTCTGAGAATTGAACTGTCTTACCATTGTAGGAGGGGGCATGCTGAGGAAATGAAGCTTGTACCCCTCTCTTACAACAGACAGAGTCCAATTTTCTGCTGTTACACTGGTCAACAAATTTTTACAAAAGTCATGTTGCAAATGCAACGTGTGCCTTCGAGTCAGTCCTGACTCCTGGCGACCCAGAAGCTCCTGGGTTTTCTTGGCAGTGTCACCGGAAGTAGATTGCCAGGCCTTTCTATCAATTTTTATATGCTGAACACAAAGATGACAGTGAAATTGCAAAGTTGGCTCTAGTTTTTTTGTAATCTACAAGAATTAATGTTTACATCACGAAATGCATGTCAATAGTAAATATAATAGGCCTTCGGTTAATACCTGTAAAAATCCAAGTCATAGACTACTTCTTAGATTTTTTCGCCTGTCTCTTGTACAGCTGTTCGGGAGCTTCTCTGGTGAGTGTCCAGCAGTAGTCAGCCAGCATTGTAGTGGACCATTTTCCCCGGGTATCTTTGCTCCGTTGTTGCGATATCCTGGTGAAAACGTTCGCCCTGTTCATCACTAACCATACCACAGTTGTCAGGAAAGAAATCGAGATGGGAATCAAGGAAATGGATCTTTAGAGACATATTGCAGCCAAGTTTCTGATACTGCATCAGCATGTCTTCTACTAGTTCCTTGTAGTTTTCTGCCCTAACATTCCCGAGAAAGTTTGTTGACACTAGGCGAAAAGCATTCCATGCTTGTTTCGCATCACCCTGCAGCACGTTGTTGAACCGGTCATCTTTGAAAAGCTCTCGAATCTGAGGACCCACAAAAACTCCCTCTTTAATCTTTGCTTTGCTGAGTCAAGGGAATTTTTCATGCAGGTATCGGAAAACTGACAAAGTGTGATCCATGGCTTTCATGAAGTTTTTCATCAAACCTAATTTGATGTGAAGGGGTGGTAGCAGGATTTTGTGAGCCTTAAACAGAGCTGGGTGCTGGATATTCTTCTCTCCAACTGTTACATTTTGTCTGCGATTCCATTCCTTCCGCAAGTAGTGCCAATCCCTTGCTTGGCTATCCCATTCACATAAGAAACACATGTATTTTATATATCCCTGCTGCAGTCCCATTAAAAGGGCTACTACCTTCAAGTCACCACAGAGGTGCCAGCTGTACTTGTTATAGTTAATGGAAGTCAGTAGATGCTTTAAGTTATCGTATGTCTCTTTCATGTGGACGGCATGCGCTACTGGAATAGATGGAAGACGGTTTCCATTGTTGAAAAGCACAGCCTTCAGACTCAGTTTCGAAGAGTCTATAAATAGTCTCCAGTCTTGTGGGTCATGAGTGATTTTTAAGGCATTCATGAGGCTTTCAATATCGGAACAGAATACCAGATTACTTTCTGACTGCGTATAGTACACTGCTGACGTCAGATGGCTTCAGGAAGCCGTCTGGCAGTAGTATTGCATTGCACCAGAAAATGATGCAATGAACTCTGGATGATGTGTGCATACTGGCATTATGCAATGTGATGCAATATTACATCATTCAAAGCTTATTTTGGGATGTTGTTTATGTCCTACTGGATAAATTTACATGGTGAAACGTCAAAAATAAACTACATGCAATATCTTCAAAATGAGAGCCAATAAAATGTTTTTAATCTTATATTTGTGTTCAGCTCATCAAGATACTACAGATTAGGGCCTTTTAAAGTTGGTAACGATTTCAATGTTGACCAGTGCTTATCTGACCCTATCTAGGGGCAAAATGACCTAAACATCCTGGTATGGTGGAGGGCTCTGGGCCATTCAGGGCCAGGAAGGCAAAGTTCTCTAGATAGGAGTCAAAGCCCCTGTGGAGGCTGAGTCTGTTGAGCCGGTTGAGGCTTAGCTGCTTTTGTCTTTCTTTGTCTAGGTTGTTGCTGCTGTCCCTTTTGGGCAGACTGACCTAAACGATGCCCCTGTTAGGTATAGGAGGGATAAAACTTCTTCTTCTTACTGAAGAATGGTTTCTTAGAGGATTTTTTCCTCGCAGGATCATCTGTAGATTTAGACAATCTATCCAAAGTGATATTGTCAGCATCTATCTCATTAGCTTTTTCCTGCCAATTCTTGCCAAAGAGATTCTCTCCTGTGCAAGGAATATTCCCTAGTTTATCCTGTACCCAAATTTCCAAGTCAGATGCCTGGAGCCAGGCAATCCTACATGCACCTATGGCAATGGAAGAGGTTCTGCTTATGCACTCAAAGCAGTCAAAAGCTGCACGATTCACAAACTTGGAAACATCCTGAGCATGTTTGACAAGGGCGAGGTAATCTTGCCTCTTATCATCAGGAAGGAGAGGGCTCATAAGCTCTAAATCTCCTGTGACCTCCTTAAGGAACATATATAAGATATAGGAACTGATCCTAGCAGAAAGCATGGAAGTCTGGAAGGTTCGATGTCCAAAGGCATCAAGAGTCCTACACTCACGTCCTGGAGAATTAGATGCATGCCTTTTTGCACTCTTTATCCTTCTCATTGCTGACTCCACCACCATGAAATGGTCTTCTGAAACCCAGGATAAGGAGGAACTCGATACATGGTGTCGAGTCTTCGAGAGTGAGGAGATGTGGTTAGAGGTGTTTCCCACATCCTTAACATGAGGTCAAGCAAGATCTCATGAATAGGTAAGGTAGCTGCCTCCTTGGGAGCTTTAGGGTATTGCAGGATTTCTAATTCCTTTGCCCTAGGCTCTTTTTCAGGAGCCACTGTGATGGAAAGACCTCAAGCCACATCTCGGATAAAATCCTGAAAGGACATATCCTCTTGTGGAGACATCCTACGCTGAGGAGAAGAATAATCCTCAGGAAGAAGTACTCTGGTATCGGTAGAGCTTTCAGAGTCTTCAGACTCATCCGAGGATTCGAAGTATCTCCGATTCGGGTGATCGTGCAAGGCACGGTACCGGTACCGATCGAAGTTGGCATTGGAGTGGTCCGATACCGACCTGTCGATACCGGATGGATACCTGCCGATGTCGATGCAGTCGGTGCTGGTACCGGTTGAATTGTCTGAAGCGGTTTCAAGAAGGGAGGAGTGGCTCAATGGTTGGGACAGGTTACCTCAGGCTGGAAGTTCAATTCCCACATGGGGACAACCAACCTCAGGCCGGAGGGACTGGGGTCTCTAGTCCCATGGCCACTCCTTGTGGCCTTGGGCAAGCCACTTAACCCTCCATTGCCTCAGGTACACTTAGATTGTGAGCCCTTCGGGGACAAGGGAATAAAAAGTACCTGTTAGTATACATGTAAACTGCACTGATTCTAAAGAGTGCGGTATAAAAAATAAAAATAAAAATAAATAAAATAAAGTGCATCGAGGCCATGAGAAGAGCCGCCAGACTGTGTTCAATAGCCAAGAATCTCTGATCTATCGACGCTGCCGATGCTTGGGTATCGGTACCGGAAGAAGCGGCCAGTACCCTAGAGCATAGCACCAGTAGTTTTGCTGAGGTTGAAGCCTCGAGAACATCCTGAAGCCCCGTTAGTGCTTTGGAAGCCGAAGCCTCCTGCCGGGGCAATTTTGCCGGTGAAAGTCACTCAAGGGCAACGCCAGAGGCATCTCGCTGTCTAGAAGGAGATCTACACTTTGAGGACCGGCTAGATTTATGTTTAGTTACCTGAGATCCATGGGAGGAAGATGAAGCCCTGGAAGATGTTGATGCCACGGAGGCTGCATCGGAGGGAAAAAGGGTGCTTAGCTTAGCAGCTCAGTTCTGCCGGCCCCTTTTCGACATCATCCCACAGGTAAAACACTCAGAAATAGAGTGGTCAGGACCTAAACATTTGAGGCACCACTCATGGGTGTCGGTGACAGAGATGGTACCACCACACTTAGAACACTTTTTAAAACCAGAGGCGGGTTTTTCCATTCTGAAGGAAAAGTTGGGCCTAGTGCCCAAAATGGGGCATGGTACCTGAAGAGAAAATCACTGGAAAGACTCCAGAAGAAAGTTTTTTGTTTGGTTTTTTTGAAGAAAAGAAAGAAGAAGAACTGGCGGTACCGGTGTAGCGTCGAGGGAAGGCAGACGCGACCACAAAAAAGAAGAATAGAAGGGATTTTTTTCTGCGGTGACAGAATGTGCAACCAGTCGGCTCCATGGAAAACAAAGAACTCTAGAGGGACAGTTGGAAAAGGCGGGAAGGCAGCATGCAGGCGCTGTGGGATGCTCCCAAAAGCTTTCCTATTGGACGCTGGGGAGCGTTCCTGCGCAGGCTCCGTCGGTACCGACAATACCCATATGTGAAGACTACATTCCTGCTTGTTCCTGGAGATAGGGCAGAACTCTATTTTTTTATGCCAGTCAGAAGCACAACTTCTCATTTTCTGCATATTTTGACTGTTTTAAAAGGTTGTATAGTGGACGTTCCTTGTCCTGTCCAAACATATTCCCCAATCTTAGAAAATATTTACATTCACAATAGGGCATAGCAAGAATTATTGGCAATAGACTTACATAAACTACTGGCATTTGCCAAGGAGAAAAGAATTCAAGTCAGTGCTATCATTCACAGTTAAAAGAACAAAAATAAATAAACTGTACAAGGACCTGTTTACTAAAGGGGTTCTCCTATATTGTGTTTATGGGAAATACGTTTACAGGCCAATATTCAAAAGATCTGTCAGAGGAATTTCAGGCGTTGCATGAAGAAATCTTTGATTTTTAAATCTCCACCTCCCTCACAGCCAACAAATCGCCAGAATAAAACAACTGCAGAAGAGGAGGTGCTGGAGACATTCCAGGGGTGTGGATGAGTTTAGCCGGAGAGCGCATCAATACCAATGCTGTTCGTGGACAACTTTTGGACATCAATACCAATGCTGTATGTGGACAACTTTTGTCATGCCAGAGGAAATTTCTAAAATGAACCAGTTATTTTTATAAAGGAGCACTCCCTTATTAGCAAGCAGGACCCCTAGCAGTAATGTTTATGTTTATGTTTATTGATTTGATTGACCGCCCTTCAAAATAGCAGAGCGGTTTACAATGATAATAAAATATTACAGTAACATCAAGGCACAAGGCCGGAAAAGTAGAAAGAAAGTTACAATTACTTTGTAGAGAGAAAATGGAAGAGCAGGTTGATATCAAAGGGTATAGGAAAAAAGGTTAGGGGTGAGAGGAGGGAGGGCCAAAGGCAAGGGAGAAAAGGTGAGTCTTTAGATCCAGCTTGAAGGTAGGGTGATGATGTTCCAGGCAGAGGGCGGTGGGAAGGGAGTTCCAGAGGGCAGGGCCTAGAAAAAAAAAAGCTGAGGAACGGGTAGAGTGCAGGTGGGCTAGGGAGGGAGGGGGTAGTGTGAGACGGTTGAGATGAAAGGAACGGGGAGTGTGTCTGGGAGTGTGAAAGTGGATGAGGTCAGCCAGGTATTGAGGAGTGGAGGTGTGAAGTGCTTTATGAACAAGGGTGAGTAGTTTGAACTGAATGCGGAAGGAAATTGGTAACCAGTGAAGGTGGAAAAGAAGGGGGGTGACGTGGTCTCTGGGGGAGGAGTGGGACACGAGTCGAGCGGCTGTATTTTGGAATCGTTGAAGACGTGACAGTTGGAGCTTGGTGAGACCAGTGAAAATGGAATTGGCAAAATCAATGCGAGAAATAACTAGTGATAGAAGCAGAGTAGTAAGAGCAGAGGGAGAAAGAAAAGGACGAATTGCCCGGATCTGACGGAGGTAGTAGAAAGAGGTTTTGGAGATATGGGAAATGTGAGCTGAAAAGGAAAGGTCAGAATCGAAAAGTACACCAAGATAACGAAAAGTAGGAACAAGAGAGATAGGTGAACCAGAGAAAGAGGGGGCCAGAGAAGGGGGGCTGATGACCGTGGGAAAACCAAATAGCAGTAGTTTTGGAGGTGTTGAGATGGAGGCAGTTATTAGTTAACCAGTCGGAGACAGCAGTTAGACACAGGTTTAGGGGGGCAAGATCAGGACAAACAGGGGAGGTGTGATAGAGAAGAAGAATGTCATCTGCAGAAACGAAGGCCGTGATCCCAAACTGTTGTATCAACAAGGTGAGATGAGTAAGAAAGAGGTTGAAGATCAAAGGTTCGAGAAAGGATCCCTGTGGGACTCCGCAGGGAAGGGGAAAAGGGTCTGAGGGGGGAACGGATGGAGAGGAGGGAAAGGACTGCAGCAGATCTAGAAGAAAGAAAAGAGTGGAACCATCGATATACAGTGCTACAGAGGCCAGCTTCGCGTAGACGAGACAGAAGAAGGGAGTGATCAACCAAGTCAAAGGCGGCAGAAAGATCGAGAGCTACCGCCACCGAGATATCACCTCGATCGTGTGCAGTGTGCAGAGAGTTGGTGAAGGCAAGAAGAATAGTTTCTACACTGTGCCCAGGACGGAAGCCAGACTGATGAGGGTGAAGAAAATTAACAGAATCCAAATGGAGAGAAAGCTGTGCGAAGACAATCTTTTCCAGAATTTTTGAAAGAAAGGACAGATTAGAAACTGGGCGGTAGTTGGCAGGGTCCAGGGGATCAAGAGAAGGTTTTTTAAGAATCGGGCGGATAAGTGCGTGCTTCCAGGAGGTGGGGAAAGTGCCCGTGGAAAGACTAGAGTTCAGCATGGCTAGAAGATATGGAAGGAAAGACAGAGAAGGAAGGAGCAACCAGGAGGAAGGGATAGGGTCAAGAGGACAGAAGGTCTTGTTGGATGAGGAGATGAGGTGGTGAAGCTCAGCTGTGGTAGTTAAGGAGAAGGAGGACCAGGTGTGAGACAGTTGGGAGGTGGGAGGGGGGGAGGCAACAGGGGGCGGGGAGGAGATTGGTGGGGGGAGGGAAGGTAGGGAGGCTCTTAAGGTAGAGACTTTGTTACTGAAGGCGGAAGCAAGAAGGGAAGGGGGGGACTACCACTAGGGGTCAGAAGTCCAGCATTCTGAATGTGGCAGCCATCAGGGTAGGAGCAACAGAGGATCGTTCCTGTCACCCGCTACCCACCAGGGACTTGGAAATATGTGTTGGGGCTGGGGAGACATTTTTATTTTTTACTAATAAATTTGGGGAGGGATACCGGGTGGGGAAATTATTTAATTTAAATAACGGATTGAGGGGAGGGTGGTTTTAAGCATAGTGGGTGGTCCTTCAGTCTGCTGTCTTTGCATGGCTGCAGCAAAGAAAAACGATTTTTATCATGGGATTCACTGATTTAAGGTGATGAGGTACTGGAAGTTAATGAATCCCATGGTAAATTTTAGTAAATAGGAGTCTTAGTTTCTAACTCAGTATCATTTGATTAATAATAGCACACAACAAACTAAACAGTCATGCACAAAGCAGATTAACAGAATGTTATATCCAAACTGGTAAATTTTCTATACATTTCAACTGCAGTATAACAGAGAAAGAAAATCCACATAGGCAAGTGGAAGGTAGACCTAAAAAGAGAGTAGGGCACAGAAGGTATCCAAGCAATGAACTACAGAGCAAAAAGGGAGGCCATGCCACTTCATATGAGGATGCATGTTCCCATTTCAGAGGTATGCCACACCTTCTTGAGACCCTCAGAGTAGGCGGAAGGTGCAGACTCCACCATCTGCAAGCAATGATCTGACTTGCTGGTTTGGTTATACTTGGACTCTCATAGACCCCAGCAACGAGAGCATATAATCCAAGGATAGCCTGTTCTTTTAAATACCATATTTACTATCATTTCTAAGCATTCCGGTATCTATGGGTAATTCCACCATATGTGTTTCACAATGCTTTTAAAGGAGCCATCGTTCCAACAGGTGTCTGCCCTTTTAGGCCCAAACCTATTTTGCAGGACAGCTTTATTGGTGGAAACAGGCTTTTATAAAACTGCATGCCTACTATGCAGGTAAAGCTGAACATACAGCCTGGACAGTCAGACCTTTACCTGGACAGAACAGAGGACTTCCATTGTGTAGGGCTCGGGAAAGGTTTGCATTGTGTACTTAATTTCAAAAAATTGTCTTTATATGTGTAAATTAACCCAGAAGCTTGTGCATGTGTGCAGGCTACGAGGAGGTGCAAATGGACATGCAGAAACTCCCTGACACAATTTTCGAAGTCGAGGAATGTACGTACTTTCACTCTGAAAAATTACAAACAGGGAAAAGTATATGTACAGTAGGAGGGGGTCATTCTAAAAGGTTTAGTCCTGGATTGGACATCTGCAGACATGCACGAGGAAACGTCTCAGTAACCATTCCTCAAATGATATTTGCAGTCTCCACAGTACAGAGACATTCAAGTGGGCTCAGGGGTGTGGCAGAGGTGTGTATGGGGAGGGGTAATGGGATCAAACATGTCCTGTTCAATCCCAGAAGCAGCAGAGCCAACTGGTATCAGGTAAGTGTTTGTTTTCACCTGTACAGAAGATGGAGTGACTAGCTTTAGATTACAAAGTCCCACATGGGCCACTCAGCGCTTAAGCCACTACTCTAGCCAGTATGCTATTAGATGTTTTGTTCTGAAAGACTCTCCTGGGGGCATATAAATAGACATATGATATATGTGCACATCGGGCACGACCACATTTCTGGTATTGTGCTGAACCTGCACGTGCCTGCCTTTCTTTTCAGACGTTCTGGTTTTGATGTTCCAGACTGCATTTGGACGTCCCATTTGGAATGTGCCTCCACGTGTTTTATGTATGTGCACTCCCAAAGGGAACAATTTTGAAGAGTCCATCCATGCGTTATGCAAAACATACAAGCCCTTTTAGGCCATGCACATTGCAACTCAGTTTCAGAGGAAAACTGCTCCTATTGTTCATTCTTGCTCTGTGAAGACCCTGGGAATAGTGGGTATTCTAGAGGCGGGTCCAATAGAGATGGGAGTAGTAGCAAGTCCGAGGGAAGGTCTTTTTATAATTTGATGGCCTGTGTAGTCAACGTTGCGAGGGAAGTTTGGAAAGGAAATAAAAAATAAATCAAATTTTGTTCATATTTCTGTTTTTCATTTCTAAAATAAAACAAAACAAGAACACTTCCTTTGCACATCCTATTTCTGTGGGAAGCCAAGCACAGGCAAAAACAGTATGCGTGCACGTCCTTGTATTCACCTGACCCTAAACATACCCCACTCCCAACCCTGAGAATGCTCCTTTGAACCTGGCTAACAGCAGACATACTTCAGAAGTTCACATGTGCTTTCCATTGAGGGGGGAAAGGAATTTTCAGCCAAACTGTTTTAATGGCTTTGAAAATTGTCCTCTGAATGATGTGAGAAGATCAGATTGTCTTTGTATTAATTATGAATGCATTGCTGTCAACCACACAGATCAGTTGTTACTGAATATGCAGTCTATAAGCATATGAAATAAAGAAAGAATGGAATTAACATCAATTCCAGGTGCTCTGATCTTTTTCCAAGAAAATAACATTTTTGAGGGCATACAGCACTCTGGGCCCGATTCTGGGATGCAAGTTGTGGGGCTGCACGTCCGGGTGGGATGTGCAGCCCCGTAACCCATCCGAGCCCAATTCCCACTCTGGCTCTCCCCATACATCCTGAGCAACAGGACAGAGAGAGCCAGTGGGGGGGCATGGGACTGGGGGAGAGCAGGGGCGGACCAACCCAGCATGACGTACAGGGTCAATTCAGGGCACGGCTCTGTATGTCCTACCCGACCCGTGGGGACGCACTGCTTATTCCACCTCAAAATTGGAATAAGCAGAAAAACCCAGCAACCGGGCCTGGGGGGTCTCCGCCACCCGATCCAGACCACAGCATGTCAGCCTTGGGTCAGGCGGTGGGGAAAAGGGGGGCTGAGGATGCGGGAGTTGGGGGCACCTGTGGGGGAGACATTCCTGCAGGTGGCAGGGACACACTGGACCGTCCTCGGACCCAATTCTGGTTACTGTGGGAATGTTTTGTTCCCACGGTCCAGAATCAGGTCCAAACGGGCCCATCTTGCTTGAGGCCATCCGGATGGCCCAGACGTGCCCCTATCTGAATCGGGCTCTATGTGAAAGCATTATCTATATAACATATAATATATATATATATATAGGAAAGAAAAGATGGAAGGAATATACAGAGCTTTTATATGATAAAGATCAAGTGGACCAACAGCTGTTTCAACCTGTACCTTATGATCAGGAACCATTGGTGATGAAAGAAGAAGTTGAAGCAGCATTGAAAGCCTTATCAAAGAACAAAGCACCAGGCATTGATAGCATTCCCATAGAAGTATTACAGCCATCTGATGCAGCTGTTACTGTACTTACAAGGCTCTGCCAAGAAATATGGAAGACAACATCATGGCCAACTGACTGGAAAAGATCTGTGTTTCTACCAATACTAAAGAAAGGTGATCCAACTGACTGGAAATTATCACACAATCGCTCTGATCCCACATGCCAGCAAGATTCTACTGAAGATTATTCAAAAGAGACTACAACCATACCTGGAACAAGAACTACCTGAAGTGCAAGCAGGGTTCAGGAAAGGGCGAGGAACGAGAGACATCATTGCGGATGTGAGATGAATCCTTGAAAAGACTAAAGAATACCAAAAGAGTATCTATTTGTGCTTTATCGACTATAGCAAAGCTTTTGATTGTGTAAACCATGAGAAATTCTGAGCCACATTAAGAAGCATGGGTATACCAGAACACCTGATTGTACTCTTGCACGATCTGTACATTGATCAAGAAGCAACAGTTCAAACGGAACAAGGAGAAACAGAATGGTTTAAAATAAGCAAAGGTGTAAGACAAGGCTGCATACTTTCCCCCTACCTGTTTAATTTACAAATCATCAGAGAAGCAGTATTGTATGAAGACAACAGAGGTGTGAAGACTGGTGGAAGACTCATCAACAACCTTCGCTATGCTGATGATACCACATTACTGGCTGAAAGTGAAGATGATCTGAAACATTTGCTTCTCACAATCAAAGAACATAGTCTCAAAATGGGCCTGCACATAAGAACATAAGAACATAAGATATGCCATACTGGGTCAGACCAAGGTCCATCAAGCCCAGTATTCTCTTTCCAACAGTGGCCAATCTAGGTCATATGTACCTAGCAGTTTCCCCAAGGGACACAGGTTCCACAATGCTTGTATTGGTTCAAGCATTGATATCCTGGGTCCCTTCTTAATAATGGCTTATGGACCTTTCCTCCAGGGAACTTGTCCAAACCTTTTTAAACCCAGCTACACTAACAGCCTTTACTACATCCTCCGGTAACAAATTCCAGAGTTTGATTACACGTTGAGGTGAAAAAATATTTTCTATTATTAGTCTTAAATAGTTTACCCTGTAGCTTCATTGCATGTCCCCTAGTCTTTCTATATTCTGATAAGGTAAAACAATCGATCTACGTTTACCCGTTCCACTCCGCTCATTAATTTATAGACTTCTATCATATCTCCCCTCAGCCGTCTCTTTTCCAGGTTAAAGAGCCCTAACCTTTTTAGCCTTTCTTCATAGGAGTATCCTTCCATCCCCTTACCATTTTGGTGGCTCTTCTCTGAACCTTTTCTAATAACTCTATATCCTTTTTAAGATACGGCGACCAGAATTGCACACAATATTCAAGGTGCGGTCTCACCATGGAACGATATAGAGGCATTATAATATCCTTTGTTTTATTTTCCATTCCTTTCCTTATCATACCTAGCATTCTATTTGCTCTCTTGGCCGCCGCTGCACACTGGCCGCCGCTGCACACTGCACCTTAATGTAAAGAAGACAAAGATCATGAGAACTGGTATAATCAACAGGTTCATCGTTGAAGGAGAAGAAATTGAAATCGTGAACAACTTTAACCTACTTGGATCAACTATCAATAAAGAAGCAACAAGCAGTCAAGAAATCAGACGACGCATTGCTCTTGGCAGAATGGCTATGAAAGACCTAGATAAGATTCTTAAGAGCAGAGATGTCTCTCTCCATACAAAGATTCAACTTGTTCAAGCCATGGTATTTTCAATAACATCATATGGATGTGAAAGCTGGACAGTGAAAAAGATAGACAGGAAGAAAATTGATGTCTTTGAATTATGGTGCTGGCGGCGAATACTGTGTATACCATGGACTGCCCGAAGAACAAACCAGTCAATACTAGAGGAGATCAAACCTAAGCTTTCTTTAGAAGCTCAGATGACAAGACTTCGACTTTCATACTTTGGACACATCATGTGAAGAGAGATCATTAGAGAAAGACATCATGCTTGGCAAGATAGAAGGTAAACGCAAAAGAGGAAGGCCAGCAATGAGATGGATCGATACAATAACTACAGCTACGGGTACAAGTCTGTGAACAATGACTGAAGACCGAACACAATTTAGGATAGCTATCCAGAGGGTCGCCATGAGTCGACTCCGACTCGACGGCACTTAACAACAACAACATATATATAGGGGCCTAATCCGCATTAATAAAATTAAAACAAGTTCAGTGAAAAACTTCTGCTTTAACTACTGGGAGCATTCCCGCACTTTGGGGACAGCAGCCATGCAGTTAACATGGAGCCATGGTTGATACCACCGCACCATCAGCACGGCTGATTAATGTGCAATACAGTTAGCATTGCGTTATCTGCCCTCTTAGCAGCGAAAGTGCAGTGATAACTTCCACATTAACTGCAAGGCACTATCCCCCCCATACCAGGCCCACTAACAGGAATTTCTGTGATAGGCATTTAATGTAGCTATTAACACGTTAACAGTCTACATGCTGCAGTGTTAATTGTTAGAGCAAATTAAAAGCTCTCTTAAACACCTAAAGCAGCTTAGTAAATGGGTCCCTCATACAGTCCCATATTAATGCTGCTAATACAATTTAATTTGACTATTTTCAAATTGTCCTCACTGTTCTAATTGTGTGTATTATGGTGGCATTTGGCCATTGTACTACAATTATACTGTAAGTTGCCTACATCTGCTGTATACTGTCATGGGTAACTCCCTTCATAAAGATGGTTAAATAAATTATAACATATAAATATTTGTACAGTTCAGCACATCTAAGTTTATCATTATCATTATAATGTTTATTAATGGTAGATCCAAGCTTTATGCATTCACCTAAGTTCAACATTTCTGTATTTTAAGGTTTATGGGACATACTGGTTTTATCCAAAGACGCAAATTATAATGCCAATGTTTACACACAGAGGAATACTCTAAAGAATCATTTAGAAAACAAGCCCATTCAAGTATAATGCCAAGTGTTTACAATATGACCTTTAAAGTGTTACATGCATCTTCCCTGTCAAGGAAAACAAATAAAGGTAAGAGGGAACTGAAAAACAGTCCCCTCCCCCACACTCCCTCAAAGTGTGGAAGATCTAAGTAACAAGGAAATGAGCAATGACTTTCCAAGTTGGCAGGATGTGATTAGAACAGATGCAAACCAATCTCTTTAGAAGACAGAGAAGCTGTATCTGTTGTTGACTTTGCAGGTCAAGTGTTAAAACCTTCTGCAAATAAGCATGTAGCAGATATGCCACAATAAAGGTCTGAATTTTTGTGCCATTGTAATGACAATTTATGCCTTCAGTAGCTTCATATCCTTATCAGATTTGTCTTAATATCTTCTACAATTCAGTCTATGCTGCTTCCATTCTACAGTAATGTTTTAGATTATTGTTTCCCAAACTGTTGGCTCTTATGCAATGATACGCATCTGCTGAAGTAATTTAAAAGTAAATTAAAAAGTTATTTTCGCTATTACTTTGGACTGCATCACAAGGGCTCTGTTTCTTCTGCTTGACCTCCATCATCACCTCCAAGTGGACTATAGCCAGATGTGATACGGGCTAGTTAGGCGGAGAACATCTGGAACATGATCAGAGCTTACAGACAAAATAAGTTTACGGTATATTTAACACCATGAAGGTCCAGTGTAGAGGGTTAGGGGACAGTATTTTATATAGTAAAGACCGATGCTACATAATTTAACTGCTGCAATTTTTGCTGACCATAGCCAGTTGTGCTCTTTTTTCTTGGGGTAACCACCTGATTAGTGTTCTGAGAGAAGAAAGCCCCTCTTCTCTTTAGAGAGCCCTGGGGGGAGGGTGCCACCTCATCCCTCATCTCAGGCAGCAAATTGTTTTCAGCCACTGCTGTCCACATAACCTTACATGGATGGCTGCATCAGTTTAAAGTTATGCAGTGCCCATCTTGTTGAATATTTGCTTCAGTGTTTTTAAATGGAAAATATATTCTGTATTTAAAGAAGCCCTCCTTGCTCAATAATGCATGCAGAGCAGTGTTAGGACATTTCCTCAGAGAATTCACCATGCAAAAATAAAAATTCTGCTTCTGGTATCATCTCAGTAACAGCAATAAACCCTCTCCAGTATGGGCATACTGTGGAGTAATACAAAACTCTATAAAAGTCATTCAAGACCTATAAAACAATCTACCATTCCATAATAGCTCTAACTCCCAGAACCCAACCTAGGAAAAGCAGCACTGTTAATATTGCAGTGGGCCCTACAACATCAATACATCTACTGGGGAAACTGAATGAGCTGGATTACTGGCCTGCACAGAAACTCCATGCTCAGAATACCTGGCCTTGGTCACGCACACACAACACAGAAAGACCCTACCAAGTAAAGCACAGTTACTTACCTGTAACAGGTGATCTCTGGGAACAGCAGGAATTAGTCCTCACATATGGGTACGTCGGAACCGACGGAGCCTGCGCGGGAAAGCTCCCCAGCTTCCCAGAAAGGAAGCTTTTGGGGCATCCCACAGGCATGCGCGCTGCCTTCCCGCCTTCCTGACCAACTCTCTTCAAGTTCTAGTTTAAAGCTGAGACAATAGAGAGAGGAAAAGGAAAGAGAGAGAGAGAGATACAACTCCTAGGGGAGGTGGGAGGGTTGTGAGGACTAATTCCTGCTGTTCCCAGAGATCACCTGTTACAGGTAAGTAACTGTGCTATCTCCAGGAGCAAGCAGGAATGAGTCCTCACATATGGGGACTCCCTAGCTAAGATGCCGGGGAGATCCCCCTGCAAAGAATTCCTCATCTTCCCATGGATCTCAGGCATCCACTCAGGGAAGGTGGGCAGGAGTTGTTTAAGAATGGAACAGGTGTCTGAGGACAGCCTGACCAAACAAGGCATCCCGGCGGGAGTCCTTGTCCAAGCAGTAATGGGCTGTGAAGGTATGAACCGAGGCCCAAGTGGCTGCTCGACAGATCTGATCAATGGATACAGAATGAAGATGAGCCATAGATGTGGCCATGGCTCTCACATTGTGAGCTGTGACATGGCCTTCCAGAGAAAGGTTCTTACTCTGGTAAGCAAAAGAAATACACTGAGCAATCCAATTGGACAGTGTTCTTTTTGAGACTGGAAGTCCTAAATGAGAAGGATCAAAAGCAACAAACCGTTGAGAAGACTTTCTATGTTGCTGTGTCCTGTGGATGTAAAAGGCAAGAGCTCTTTTACAATCTAACGTATGTAGGTTCCTCTCTGCACTAGATGCATGAGGAGCTGGAAAAAAGACAGGTAGATATACCTCTTGATTAAGATGAAAAGGTGAGACCACTTTAGCATAAAGTGGGGATTTGTCCTAAGGACTACCTTATCATGATGGAACCTTGTATAAGGTGGATTAGCCACTAAAGCCTGCAGTTCACTGATGCGGCGAGCAGAAGTGATTGCAATAAGGAAAATGACTTTCCAGGAAAGGAATTTTAAGGAGGTAGTGGCTAAGGGTTCAAAGGGCGGCTTCATAAGCTGACCAAGAACTACGTTTAAGTCCCATGCCACTGGAGGAGGCCGAATGGGAGGTTTAGTTAAAGTTAGACCTCTCATGAATCTTGCAATAAGAGGATGAGAGGAAACAGATTGTCCATTGATAGGCTGAAGAGATGCTGCAATAGCACTCAAATGGACTCTTACAGAATTGGTTTTAAGTCCTGCATTGGAAAGATGCAGGAGATATTCAAGTAAAGAAGTTAAAGGTAGTGCTAGAGGGTTAAGACCTTTGTTAGCACACCAAATTGAAAATCTTTTCCATTTAAAAGCATAAGAACGCCTGGTGGAAGGTTTCCTTGATGCATGGAGGATATCCTTCACCTGTTGAGAAAGATTCAAGTCTTGAAGGTCTAGGCCTTCAGTAACCAAGCTCTGAGGTGAAGGGACTTGGGGTTTGGGTGCCACAAAGTCCCCTCCTCTTGAGACAGAAGGTCTGGAGCAGCTCCCAGATCCAGGGAGGGTGTCTGGGAGAGATGCAGAAGTAGAGGGTACCACACTTGGCGTGGCCAGCGTGGAGCTATGAGGATCATGGATCCTTGATCCCTCTGAAGTTTGAATAGAGTCCTTGGGAATCAAGGAATGGGTGGAAAGGCATATAGGAAGGCCTGACCCCAATGAAGGAGGAAGGCATCCTTGGCCTGAGCTCCCTGACACGGAATCCTGGAACAGAACCGGGGAAGTATGGCATTGTACGGACTTGCAAAGAGGTCTATGTCCGGGGTCCCCCATTCTTGAAAGATTCTGAGTACCTGATCCATGTGCAGGGACCATTCGTGTGGCAGCAGGACTCGACTGAGTCTGTCTGCCCAAGAGTTTTGGATTCCTGGGAGGTACACTGCCAGGAGATGGATCCCATGCTCTCTGGCGAAGGCCCAGAGTTTTAGAGCTTCGTTGCAAAGCGACAGAGAGCCAGTCCCTCCTTGTTTGTTTACGTAGAACATGGCTACTTGATTGTCGGTATGAACAAGGACTGTCATGTTGATGAGGAGGGTATGAAAGACCTTGAGAGCAAGGAGAATTGCTCGCAGCTCCAAAAGGTTGATATGAAGGGTGGTTTTCCTGTGGAGACCAAAGGCCCTGAGTGGAGAGGTCTTGGAGATGAGCTCCCCAGCCTGTTTGGGAGGCATCTGTAGTGAGAGTTGCTTGGGGTAACACAGGTTGGAAGGGGGCCCCCAACAACAGATTTTGAGTGGATACCCACCATTGGAGAGACCAAAAAAGACGTTTTGAGGTTGCTATTTGGTCTGAGAGAGCTCCTGATGCTTGGGTCCACTGTGTGGACAAGGTCCATTGAGCTGCTCTCATATGGTAGGCGAGCATAAGGCACTACATGAACTGTGGATGCCATGTGACCTAGCAGTTGTAGCATCTCTCTGGCAGTCAAGTGGCTTCTGGACTGAATTTGAGAGGCCAAGTGCACTAGATGGTTGCAACGGGCCTGAGGAAGATAGGCCCTTGCAGTGGTAGTATCTAGCCAAGCCCCGATGAACTCTAGGGATTGAGTAGGGGTGAGTTGAGACTTTGGCAGATTGATGACAAGTCCCAGATACTGCAGTATGCGTCTGGTGTGGTCCAGGGAAGTCTGAGTCTCGGACTGAGATGGAGCTCGGATGAGCCAGTCGTCCAGGTACGGGAAGACAAAGATCCCCAGAGTGCGTAGTGTGGTACTGCAGAGCCTATTCAAACAGAAAAAAAGGTTTTAAATCCAGAAAAAAGATTCCAACACCAGATGCGACATTACGAGGAGCCAGATAGGGGGAGCAAGAGAGACCTTCCAGGGCCTAGAGAACCGCACCCCAGAGCTGGTGATGTAATGCCGGCCAACAGCCAATCCAGGAAAGGGGGAGTTCCTCTTAGGAAAGGCTGGGAAGTTGAAAAGGAGGAAGTAGGACAAGCAAGAGAAGCAGAGGCAGAGGCCGAAGCCGAAGAAGAAAAGGAGTCTTGGCAAAGAGACCAGAGAGGAAGGAGTTCCTGGCAAGAAGACGCAGTGAGTCCGGTGCAGCAGAATACCAGGAGTTCTTGGCAAAGAGACACTGGAAAGAAAGGTACCAGGAGAGAAACAAAGGTCAGAGTTTTATATGAGGAACCGGTACCAGTAGATGCAGGACACTGTGGAAGTTACCAGAGAGATGATGAAGTCATTGCCATAAGAGGTAACACTCTTCATTCAAGGAGCAAAAGGTGTGGGTGTGAAAGAGTGGTAACTCCACCCGAAGGCCAGCTGAGCAGTGGGAAGCCTACTACTCGAGTAAGGCTGAATTGCAGCAGGACTAGGCCTCAAGACTCAGCTAACTGGGATAGGCCCAGAGACCAAGGTAAACCACATTTTTATTCTAATAAGCGTTATAACTTGCTGACACAGGGAGCACAAGGAACAGAGGTGTGCACTCCTTACCAAGCTGTCTGTAAGACAAGACACAAGCCTTTATCAAAAGAAAGACTGTTTAATACAAGGCACCAAGACAAAGGAAGATACTTCCATAGCAAGCATTCACATGACCAAAGCCCAGACCTAGGCCCAGAACACTGGAGGTTAGTGCAAGCGGTATATGAGAAGCCTCAACGTATTCCACAAGAATATACTGATACAGAGTCACAGTTATCAGACCCACAGCCTATGCAGGTGGAATTCAATGAGGACCCTCCTGAGATAGCCATGGATTGCAGCTATTGTCAGGCAGGAAGCTTAGAGTCTCTGCCTGCTGTGTAAAGCAGGGCTCAGTAGCAAAGCCTGTGTGTTTTTGTATAAGGTCCTGTGAAGTAACAGTAGACAAAGCAATATCTGAATATGTTTTCTTTTCTACCTGAAGCAAGGTTTTCTTTATGTTGATGTAGACTCCACTATTTGAACCATTGTACATTAGGGGAAATAAAAAGCCTTTCTTTCCCTACACTCTGACTTTGTGTTCACTTGAAGTTTTGGTACACGGTAGGTCTTGGGAACAGGTACCCAGACCCCGCATACAAGGACCAAACTCAAAGATAGAAAAATAACTCATGTCCACCCGACCTGCCTTAACCACCCTTGGCCACTAGGGCGGCGGTGCGACAGTAGAAATGCAGATACTATTGCCATGCATTTGGTAAATACCCTTGGAGCAGAGGCTAGACCGAAGGGGAGTACTCTGTATTGGAAATGTTTTCCCTGGAACATGAACCGTAGGAATTTTCTGTGGGATGGATGGATGAGTATATGTGTGTACGCATCCTTGAGATCTAGAGAACAAAGCCAGTCCTGACTCTGTAGGTATGGAAGGAGAGTACCTAGAGAAAGCATTTTGAATTTCTCTTTGTAGAGGAATTTGTTCAATTCTCTGAGATCCAGAATGGGTCTGTATCCCCCTGTTTTCTTGGGAATCAGAAAATAGGGGGAGTAGAAACCTGACCCTTGTTGAAGAAGAGGAACCTCTTCTATTGCCCTTTGGGCGAAAAGAGTGGTCACCTCTTGTCCCAACAGGTACAGGAGAGATGGGGGAGAATTGAATTTTCTCACCATGGTATGGGGAGGAAGGCTGGAGAAATGTAGTTTGTAGCCCTCTCTGATGATAGAGAGGGTCCACGGTTCTGATGTGATTTGTTCCCATCTGGGAGCAAAATGAGCCAACCTTCCTGGAATGGTGAGAGGTTCTGGCTGTTGCAGAGCCAGAAAGGGTAAGTTCTCTAGAACCAAGTCAAAAACCCTGAGGAGGTTGGGACTGCTGGATTGTAGCAGCCCCTGTGGCCTTTGTTCTGGCCTGCTTAGTTTGCTGACGCTTAGGAGCAAAGCGAACTTGGGAAGATTGCTGGCCAGTATTTGTGGAAAATCTGGTCTTTTTATAGAAAGGTTTTTTTCTTGGCAGGGGTAGAGGTAGACTTAGAAAGTCTATCTAAAGCAGCATTCTCTGCATCCATTTGAGTGGCTTTGATTTGCCACTCTTTGCCAAAGAGATTTTCACCTGTACAGGGCAGATTGCCCAAGCCTTCTTGTACCCAGGGTTCCAAATCAGAGGCCTGGAGCCAAGCCAGTCTGCGAGCAGCTATGGCTATGCCAGAGGCTCTGCTTGCCCCCTCAAAAGAGTCAAAGGCTGCTCTGTTGGAGAACTTGGAAACATCTTGAGTGTGCTTTAGCAAAAGAAGGAATTCCTCCTGTTTATCCTCTGGGATAAAGGGGAGAAATTGACGTATCTTTAATGCAATCTCTTTCAAAAACATGCCCATATAAAGGCTGTATGAATTGATTCTGGCAATAAGCATGCTAGCTTGGAAGATTTTTCTCCCAAAAGCATCCAGAGTCCTACATTCTCTTCCTGGAGGGGTAGAAGAGTGTCTTTTGGTACTCTATCTTTTTCATAGCAGACTTCACCACAATAGAGTGGTGAGGAAGCTGAGTTTTTTGAAAACCAGGAGAAGGAGGAACCCGATACATGGTGTCCAAACGTCGAGAATGTGGAGATAGGGTAAGAGGAGCCTCCCACAAATCCATCATGTGTTCTTGAAGAATTTCATGTATGGGTAAGGTGGCTGCCTCTTTAGGAACCTTAGAGTATCCTAAAATATCTAATTCTTTGCTCTAGGTTCCTTTTCTGAGGATACAGATATGGAGAGTCCTTTAGCTACTTCAATAATGAAGTCTTGAAAGGACAAATCCTCTGGAGGAGACATTCTCCTTTTTGGAGAAGAGGGCTCCTCAGGAAGAGTGAAAGAGACGTCAGCAGAATCATCTGAGGTATCAGACTCTTCAGAGGATTCAAAGTATCGTCTATTTGCTTCCAGAGATCGATACGCGTACCGATCGGTACCGACATCGGGCGTACCGGGTATCGGAGCGGTATCGAAGAAAGCTCCGGAACCGGAGACCGGAACCGGCATGCTACTGGAAGTAGATGCTCTGGGTACCGGTATCGGTTGCGGTACCGGAATCGTAGTCGGAACCGATTGTCGCGGTACCGATGGCGGTGCAGCATTAATGAAAGTCAGTAAGGCCTGCTGCATGGATTGTACCGTAGTACCCATAGCCGCCACAACTGCCTGGAAGTCGGTACCGGTGTTAGCCGGTACCCCAGAGCAGTCTAACAGGAGATCGGTCGAGGCCGTGCCATCGATGTCTACCTGTAACCCCATAGGAGGAGCTTTGGAAGCCGGAGCTTCCTGCTGGGGTTTTTTGGCTGGGGCAGGGTCCTCAGGGTCAATTGCAAGGGCCTCTCGCTGCTTAGAGGGAGATTTGTCCTTTGAGGACTTGCCCGAAGAATGTTTGGTTACCTGAGATCCATCAGGAGAAGAAGACCTGGAGGATGTTGATGCTGGAGTATCGGTAGAAAACAGCATATGAAATTTATTTGCTCTGTTCTGTAAGCCCCTTATGGACATCAGAGAGCAGGATGGACATTCCGGAATGGAATGGTCAGGCCCCAAACATTTAAGACACCACTCATGGGTGTCTGTAATTGAAATAGTACCGGTACACTTAGTGCATTTTTTAAAACCAGAAGCTGGTTTTTCCATGAGGGAGACCTGAGAAGGCCTAGAGGCCTCACAGAAAAAATACACCGAGTGTAGGAAAAAGTAATATATTATTATTATTTTTTTAAATAAACGAAAAAAGGACTGGCGGTACCGGTCCGGAATCGGGGAAGGCAGACACGCGGTCAAAGAAACAAATTAAAATAACAATTTCTTCAGCGGTGACAGGAACACGACCTGCTGGCTCCGCGGAAAAAGAAGAACTGAAGAGAGTTGGTCAGGAAGGCGGGAAGGCAGCGCGGCAGCGCGCATGCGCTGTGGGAGGCCCCAAAAGCTTCCTTGCTGGGGAGCTTTCCCGCGCAGGCTCCGTCGGTTCCGACATACCCATATGTGAGGACTCATTCCTGCTTGTTCTTGGAGATAGAATAAATTACCACAAACTAAACACAGAAACATGTAGAAAAAAATTAAACCAAAATCCCCAATAATCCAGACTCTACATGCAGTGTAACACCAGAGAAGAAGAAACATAGGTACATTTCCTCTTGTACTATGCAAAATATAAAGATAACAGATTTAAATTACCAAAACTGACATATTCCAGTCAATACATTGAAGAAAAATTATTTTTTCTACTTTTGTTGCCTGACCATTTTATTTTTCTAATTGCAATGGTCCCAGTTTGGTTTCTGCTTTCCTCTGTCTTTTTCTTAATTCTGTTTCCAGGGTCTCCTGCCATTTCATTTCCATCCTCCATTTCCTTCCCTCCATCCACCTCTAACATTGATCTTTCATTTGCAGCTTTCTTTCATTTATTTCTCTGCCTCTATCTCACCATCCAGTCCTCAACCTCCATTTTTTTTACTGCATCTCTTTCTCTTTCCTCAGCCTTTAACTCTTTTTTGTGGAAATGCTTTATTTTGATGCAGTTTACTTATTTTATTGAAATATAGTTGATAATGATTTGGTCTCCAAATTTAATAATAAAAATTATATCGGAGAGTTTTTCTGGCTGGTGATGGTGAACAAACGTATACCCTTCAGGCAGGTTTCTGCCATATAGAGGGAATATGATAGAACTACTGAGGCCTTTTCTCTGCGTTTAAAAATATTTTTTAATTTTTTTTTTAAAAAGTTAGTCATATATTTTGAATTAAGGTGGCTGTTCAGGCAGACCAATGAAGTTGCTTAGTGTTTAGGAGTATTAGGTTTGACCTTGAGAATTTAGTTTATTTATTTAATTTATTTAACATTTCTTATATACCGCGCTATTCATTATCAGTGCGGTGTAAGTTTAACGCGTGTTTAAACAATTTGCATGAAAACACATGAATGAAACAAAGCAAAAATACATCGAAAAATTGTGAAAAGAAGGCCAAACAAACCAAAAGGTTTTCCTAGTGCACATCTCTACCCTTTATCATTGTGCGTGTCCTTCTCTGTACCTCTTTCAATTGCACACAATATTCAAGGTGCAGTTGCATCATGGAACGATAGAAAATTGCTTACACTAGTTATCAATCTTCAAACTTGTCTGACCTCAATTCTTACCTTCAAGCTATTAGTAATTGGCTTGAAGATAAGAATTCTCTATTCCTTTCCTAATAATTCCTAACATTCTATTGCTTTTTTTTGCCCACCGCCACACACTAAGCAGAAGATTTCAACACATTGTCCATGATAACCACTCTGATTCTGACATCACAATTGGAAGGAAAGAAACCGGCTCCATCCAGTTTGTAAAGACTTTCAGGACTCTGGGGAGGGAGTAAATTTGGTCTGGGTATGGGTAAGTAGGGGTTTCCTTCTTTGGTGGGAATGGATGGAGTCCTTGGCCTGCAGGGGCCCTCATCTTCATTGGGGGATTAAGGGATGGAAAATCATAAGCTTGTGTGAGTCCTTTTCTAACTGGGGACAGGAGTGAACACAGATGTCATTGGCTGGGCCTTGGAGGGTAGGAGCTGGGGTGGGGGTTTTGGGGTCCAGAGCCTAAAGTTAACTTTAGTGGCCTTAGTAGACTATGCTAAGTCCTCTCCCTGAGATATACTTAATTTCTGTGTCCTCAGTAAGCCACTTTAGGGTATTTAGGTGGGATTTAGTATATCACAGTTGGGATGCACAAATTTCCCAGGTATTTTATTAAACTCTCACTGAGCACAGTGCTTTTGTAAAATACGTAAAAGAACACCGAGAAATGCGTATGTAAGTGTCAATGTGTTTGGCAAGAAGAGCCATTTTCATAAGCAACACATTCAAAAAAAAGACTGGAATCATGTGGGATTCTGAAAATGAAAAGCCAGCACCTGCATATGTATAGTGCATTGCGACAGTATTCATCCCCTCTGTGTTTGTCCTGTTTTGTCGCATTACAAGCTGGAATTAAAATGGAGCTTTGGGGGTTAGCACCATATGATATATACAAAATGCCTATGACTGAAGGTGCCACACCAGATAAGAGATGCAGTTCCCCATACTGTGTGAAATATAAAGATAGCGCAAAGTCCAATCACTAAATTGAAAATAAAATTATTTTTTCTACCTTTGTTGTCTGACGATTTTTGATCATGCTGGTCCCGATCTGAGGTTTCCGTTTTCCTCTGTCTTCTCTTAGCTCTCTTTCTATGTTCTATAGTCCATCTGCCATTTCTTGTCTCTCCTTTTGCTTTCTTCATTTTCTTCCATCAGCCTTATTCCAGTCCCAGTAACCCACCCCAGTATCAACCCCCTTGCATTCCCAGCACTGTCACTGGTGTCTATTCACTTCCAGTCTCCCTCCTTCTCCCTCATCCAGCCCCTTCTAGTCCAAATAACATCCCAGGTATCAGCGAACTTCCAATCCCAGTGCCTCCTCCCATGTCAGTTTCCTTCCAGTCACCCTCTCCTCTGTTCATCCCCCTTCCAGTGCCATCCCCAGTTGTCAGCTCCCTTCCAGTTCCATCCCCAAGTGTCAGTTCCCTTCCAGCCCCCATCTTCCCTTCCAGCCCCCTCCTTCCCCTCTTTTCCACTCCCTTCCACTCTTTTCCACTTCCCTTCCAGCCCCCACTTTCCCCCCTGTCAGTTCTCTTCCAACTCCCTTCCTAGTACCCAGCCATCTTCAAACTCCATTCCCAAGAGTCTGCTCCCTTCCGGCTCCCCCCGTGTCTGCTCCCTTCTGGCTCCTTTCCTTTCCTTCCCTCCTTTCCTCTCACTGATTCGTCCTTCAAAAAAAGAAAGCAGCCGCGGGAACATTTCTCTGTTCCCGCAGCTCTGCAATCTTTTAAACTGCTGGGTCACGGAGTTTCTAAAGGCAATAATAAGTATTTCCTGTTTCTTACAAGAAACAGGAAATGCTTGTTACTGCTGGAAATGCCAGGCTCCAGCAGTTTAAAAGAGAGCAGAGCCACGGGACAGAGAAATGTTCCCGCAGCTGCTTTCTTTTTTTTGACATGGTGGGTGGCGGGTGGCTAGCAACAGCGCCGTCCCCATCCCCCCCAGCTGCTGGCGCCCTCCTGTCACACTTACCCGGCTTACTGGGTAGTGTCAGCCCTGTGTTTTCTTATTTCTTTTTTTAAGCAATGGCTTTTTTCTGGCCACTCTTCCATAAACCCCGCTCTGTGGCGTGTATGGCTTAAAGTGGTCCTATGGACAGATACTCCCATCTCTGCTGTGGACCTTTGCAGCTCCTTCAGTGTTATCCTTGATGTCTTTGTGGCATCTCTGATTAACGCCCTCCTTGCCCGGTCTGTGAATTTTGGTGGGCTGCCTTCTCGTCAGGTTTGTAGTGGTGTCATATTCTTTCCATTTTGTTATAATGAATTTAATGGTGCTCTGTGGGATATTCAGACTTTGGGATATTATTTTATCATCCAACCCTGATCTATACTTCCCCACAACTTTATCTCTGACCTGCTTGGAGTGCTCCTTGGTCTTCATGTTGCTTGCTTAGTGGTGTTGCAGAGTCAGGGGCCTTTCAGAACAGGTATATTTATACAGGCATCATGTGACATTGACTGCACACAGGTGGACCCTAATCAATTAATTATATGACTTCTGAGGTTAATTGGTTGGACCAGATCTTATTTAGGGGTTTCATAGCAAAAGGGATGAAGACATATGCACTCACAACGTTTCTGTTTTTACTTGATTTTTTATATATACAAGGTATTTTATTGTCATTTCACTTCACCAATTTGGACTATATTGCTAGGTCCATTACCTAACATCCAAATGAACCTCTATTTTAATTTCAGGTTGTATGTAATGCGACAAAACAGGACAAAAACCTAGGGGATGAATATTTTCGCAAGACACTGTGTCGGCACATACGGTTTAAGTGCCAGATTTTATAAAACTGGATGTTCAGGAAGAGTCAGAGTCAATCAAGATGCTAAATGGAAAATCTTTTTTGTTGAATTTCTAAGCTGGTTTAAACCAAAGAAATAAGTCAGTGGTTCCCAAACCTGTCCTGGGGTCTCTCCAATCAGTCATGTTTTCAGGATATCCACAATGAATATGCAGGAGATACATTTGCATGCAATGGAGGCAGTGTATGCAAACCTCTCTCATGCATATTCATTGTGGATATCCTGAAAACCCAACTGGCTGGTGAGCCCCCAGGACAGGTTTGGAAACCAGTCAAATAAGCACAATTGCCCCTTCATACACAGGTGGAAAGCATAGTTACTCACCTATAACAGGTGATCTTTGGGAACAGCAGGAAAGCACAGTTACTTACCTGTAACAGGTGATCTCTGGGAAGAGCAGGAATAAGTCTTCACATATGGGTATCATCGGTACCGACGGAGCCTGCGCGGGAACGCTCCCCAGCGTCCAAAAGGAAAGCTTTTGGGAGCATCCCACAGCGCCTGCGCGCTGCCTTCCCGCCTTTCCTAACTGCCTCTCTCCAGTTCGAGTTTTAAAGCTGAGACAGAGAGAGAGAGAGGAAAGGAAAGATAGATAGAGAGATACAACTCCTAGGGGAGGTGGGTGGGTTGTGAAGACTTATTCCTGCTGTTCCCAGAGATCACCTGTTACAGGTAAGTAACTGTGCTATCTCCAGGAACAAGCAGGAATGAGTCTTCACAAATGGGGACTCCCCAGCTAGAGATGCCTGAGAGATCACCCAGATTGTGAGTCCCTGGGAAGGGCTCTACCTCCACCCATGAATCTCAGGCATCCACTCAGGGATGGAGAGTAGGAGTTGATTAGGTATGGAACAGGTGTTTGAGAACAGCCTGACCAAACAAGGCATCCCGGCGGGAGTCCTTGTCCAAGCAGTAATGGGCTGTGAAGGTATGAACCGATGTCCAGGTGGCCGCTCGACAGATTTGGTCGATGGACACAGAGTTGAGATGAGCCATAGAGGTTGCCATGGTTCTCACATTGTGAGCTGTGACATGGCCCTCCAGAGAAAGGTTCTTACTCTGGTAGGCGAAGGAAATACACTGAGCAATCCAATTGGACAGAGTTCTCTTAGAGACTGGAAGTCCTAAATGAGAAGGATCAAAAGCAACAAAACGTTGAGAGGACTTTCTATGTTGCTGTGTCCTTTGTAAGTAGAAAGCAAGTGCTCTTTTACAATCCAGGGTATGAAGATTCCTCTCTGCACTTGATGCATGAGGTCCTGGAAAAAAGACAGGTAAATACACCTCCTGGTTCAGATGAAAAGGTGAGACCACTTTAGGCATAAAGTGTGGATTAGTTCTGAGGACTACCTTGTCATGATGGAACCTTGTATAAGGAGGATTAGCCACTAAAGCTTGCAACTCACTGATACGGCGAGCTGAGGTGACTGCAATGAGAAAAATAACCTTCCAGGAAAGAAATTTCAAGGAGGTAGTGGCTAAGGGTTCAAAGGGTGGCTTCATAAGCTGGCCAAGAACCAGATTCAAGTCCCATGCCACTGGAGGTGGTCTAATGGGAGGTTTAGTCAAAAGAAGGCCTCTCATGAATCTTACTATAAGAGGATGAGAGGAAATAGGTTGTCCATTGAGAGGCTTAAGGGATGCTGCAATAGCACTCAATGGACTCTGATTGAATTTGTTTTAAGGCCTGCATGGGATAAATGCAGCAAATAGTCTAGTAAAGAATTCAAAGGTATTGCAAGAGGGTTGAGACCCTTCTCTGCACACCAAATGGAAAACCTTTTCCATTTAAAAGCATAGGAACGTCTGGTGGAAGGCTTTCTGGAAGCATGAAGGATATCCTTCACTTGCTGAGAAAGGTGCAAATCCTGAAGGTCTAGGCCTTCAGCAACCAGGCCCTGAGATAAAGAGACTGAGGATTTGGGTGCCACAAGGTTCCCTCCTCCTGGGAGAGGAGATCTGGAGCAGACCCCAGGTCCAGGGAGGGAGCTTGAGAGAGATGCAGAAGTAGAGGGTACCACACTTGGCGTGGCCAATGTGGTGCTATGAGGATCATAGACCCCTTGTCTCTCTGAAGCTTGAACAGAGTCTTGGGGATGAGGGGAATAGGTGGAAAGGCATAGAGTAACTCTTGCACCCAATTAAGGAGGAAGGCATCCCTGGACTGAACTCCCTGACATGGAATCCTGGAACAAAACCGGGGAAGTTTGGCATTCCACGGACTTGCAAACAGGTCTATGTCTGGGGTACCCCAAATCCGAAAAATCCTGGCTATCTGGTCCCCATGGAGGGACCATTCGTGTGGAAGCAGAACTCGACTGAGTCTGTCTGCCCAAGAGTTTTGAACCCCTGGAAGATACACTGCCATGAGATGGATTTGATGCTCTCTGGCAAAGGCCCACAATCTCAGAGCTTTGTTGCAAAGCGACAGAGAGCCAGTCCCTCCCTGCTTGTTCACGTAGAACATGGCTACCTGGTTGTCCATGTGGATGAGGACTGTCTTGTAGCTCAGCAGGGTGTGGAAGACTCTGAGAGCCAGAAAGATTGCTCTGAGCTCTAAGAGGTTGATATGTAGAGATGTCTCCTGTGGAGACCAGATGCCTTGGGTCGAGAGATCTTGTAGATGAGCTCCCCAACCCTTTGGAGAGGCATCTGTTGTAAGGGTTGCTTGGGGTAACACCTTATGAAAGGGGGACCCCAGCAACAGATTTTGAGTGGACTTCCACCAGTGGAGGGACCAAAAGAGGCGACTGGAGGTTGCTATTTTGTCTGATAGGCAACCTGATGCCTGGGTCCCTTGGGTGGATAGGGTCCACTGAGCTGCCCTCATGTGAAGGCGAGCGTAAGGAACCACATGCACCGTGGATGCAATGTGGCCTAAGAGTTGTAACATCTCCCGAGCAGTTAAATGGGATTTTAACTGAATCTGGGAGGCTAACTGCACCAAGCGTAGGCAACGGGCCTGGGGAAGATAGGCCCTTGCAGTTGTGGTATCCAGTAAGGCCCCTATGAACTCTAGAGACTGAGTAGGGGTGAGATGGGATTTTGGAATGTTGATTACCAGTCCCAGATACTGAAGAACACGCCTTGTGCAGGCCAGGGAAGTCTGGGCCTCTGACTGGGATGGAGCTCAGATGAGCCAGTCGTCCAGATATGGGAATACGAATATTCCTAGAGTGCGCAGAAATGAAGCTACTACTGCCATGCATTTTGTGAACACTCTTGGAGCAGAGGCCAGACCGAAAGGAAGCACTTTGTATTGGTAGTGCTTTCCTTGGTAAAGGAATCGAAGGAACCTTCTGTGTGTTGGATGGGTGAGAACATGGGTGTACGCATCCTTGAGATCTAGAGCAGTGTTTTTCAACCTTTTTTGTGCAAAGGCACACTTTTTTCATGAAAAAAATCACGAGGCACACCACCATTAGAAAATGTTAAAAAAATTTACCTCTGTGCCTATATATAAAGTAATTCTCTTGAATAGGAATCAAACACTCACACCAACCCCCTCCCCTGCTGGTTCACACCAACCCCCCTCCCCTGCTGGTTCACTCACACCACCCCCCCCCTCCACTGCTGGTTCACTCACCCACCCCCCTGTCACTTACTCACCCCTCCTGCTGGGTCACTCACTCACTTACCCCCCCTCCCCTGCTGGTTCACTCACACCATCCCCCCCCCCTCCTTGCTGGTTCACTCACACCACCCCCCCCCTCCACTGCTGGTTTAATCTCTGTCCCCCCCCCTCCTTGCTGGTTCACTCACACTCCCCCCCTTGCTGGTTCACTCACACACACCCCCCCCCCCTCTGCCCAAGCCGCTGCTTCTGCTTTGTACAGAGCAGCGGCTGCACTATACTTACATTGAAAAGTAAAGAGAAACTGTGTCAGGAGCCCTCCAGTCATCGCAGAGCCCGAGGAAGTGATGTCATGGGGGCGGGCTCCTCACAGGCTGTCTTTCCTTTTCAAATTAACTTTATTGCAGCTAAAGTTAATTTGAAAAGGAAAGACAGCCTGTGAGGAGCCCGCCCCCATGACATCACTTCCTCGGGCTCTGCATGATCGGAGGGCTCCTGACACAGTTTCTCTTTACTTTTCAATGTAAGTGTAGTGCAGCCGCTGCTCTGTACAAAGCAGAACCAGCGGCTGCACTGCTATAGGGAATCGCGATCGCGTTCGCGCTGCGGACTTCGGCACAAAAGCCGGTTTTTTGCTCTGGCCGCTCCCGATCTTGCGGCCAGAGCAAAAATCCGGCTTTTCAATGGCCGGTTTTACAACTGTGCCGGCAGCCAGCCTGGCCATGGAAAAACCGGCCAGGCCGGCTGAAAACCGGCCGGTTGGCAACCCTAATTTGTGAGCCGAGGCCACATGTTATGGATGAAATTGGAATTTTTCCCACGGCACACCAGACAATATCTCACGGCACACTAGTGTGCCGCGGCACAGTGGTTGAAAAACGCTGATCTAGAGAACAAAGCCAGTCCTGACTCTGGAGGTATGGAAGGAGAGTTCCGAGAGAAGACATCTTGAATTTCTCCTTGCATAGAAACTTGTTCAATTCTCTGAGATCTAGTATGGGTCTGTAGCCCCCCGTTTTCTTTGGAATGAGAAAATGGGGGGAGTAGAACCCTGAGCCCTGAAGAAGGGGTACTTCTTCTATTGCCCCTTGGGCAAGAAGGGTAGCAATCTCTTGACCTAGAAGGCTGAGGAGAGATGTTGGAGAATTGAACTGTTTCACCATGGTGTGAGGAGGAAGGTTTAAGAAATGAAGCTTGTACCCATCTCGTATGATGGAGAGGGTCCATTGCTCTGCTGTGATTTGTTCCCATCTGGGAGCAAAGTGAGCTAACCTTCCTGGGATGGTGAGAGGCTCTGGATGTTCTAGAGCCAGAAAGGCTACGTTCTCTAGTGGAAAGTCAAAGGCCCTGAGGAGGCTGAGGCTGTTGGGCCATAGCAGTCCTCACAGCCTGAGGCTTGGGCTGTTTTGGTTGTTGCTGTCTCTTTGTAGCAAAACGACCTTGAGAAGAGGCCTGACCATAACCCGAAGAAAATTTTCCCTTTTTTTGGGAAAGATCCTTTTTTGAACAACCTCTTTTTAAAAGGAGCAGTAGTGGACTTTGAAAGTCTATCTAAAGCAGAATTTTCAGCATCCATCTGGTTGGCCTTTGCTTGCCAATCTTTGCCAAAGAGGTTTTCCCTGTACAGGGAAGGTTACCTAGACCATCCTGTACCCAGGATTCCAAATCAGAGGCTTGCAACCAAGCAACTCTGCGTGCACCTATGGCAATAGCCGAGGCTCTACTGGCACCCTCAAAAGAGTCAAAGGCTGCACATTTGGAAAACTTGGATACATCCTGTGCCTGTTTAAGCCAGGTGATATATTCTTCTCTCTTATTTATTTATATTCTCTTATATACTGCGCTATTCTGCATCAGTGCGGTTTACATTGAACAAACTGAAATTACATTGAACAGGGCATTATAACTTGGAGATAACTATTTTACAGGGAACATGGGCTAGGGAGGGTTAAGTGGCTTGCCCAAGACCACAAGGAGCACCTGTGGGACTAGAAACCCCAGTCCTTCCAGCCCAAGGTTGCTGTCCTCTAGTGGGATTTGAACCCCCGACCTTCAGTACCTTGCCCCAACCACTAGGCCACTCCTCCACTGACATAAAAGGAGATAAGGTTTGCAGATGATCTGTAACTTCTTTTAGAAACATCCCCATATAGAGACTATAGGAATTGATTCTGGCTACAAGCATACTGGCCTGGAAGATTTTCCTGCCAAAGGCATCTAGGGTTCTACATTCTCTTCCTGGAGGAGCAGAGGAGTGCCTTTCTGTACTCTTGATCTTTTTCATAGCAGACTCTAACACAATGGATTGGTGAGGAAGCTGAGTCTTATGAAACCCAGGACAAGGAGGAACACGATACATGGTGTCCTCTCATTCCCGAAGGTTGGAGGTGGAAAGAGGAGTCTCCCATATGCCCAACATGTGATCATAAAGAATCTCATGTATTGGTAAGGTGGCTGCCTCTTTAGGAGCCTTAGGATATTGTAGGATATCTAATTTTCTGGCTCTAGGTTCAGTTTCAGAGGCCACTGAGATGGACAGGCCTTTGGCTACCTCCCTAATGAAGTCCTGAAAAGACAAGTCTTCAGGAGGAGACATTCTCCTTTTTGGAAAAGAGGGTTCCTGAGGAAGGATCCCCGATGCTTCAATTGAGGCCTCTGATGTATCAGAGTCTTCAGAGGAATCGATGTATCGACTGTCTGGATGCTCTCGCAGAGCCCGATACGCGTACTGGGAGGTATCGACATCGGGAGTAATCGGTACCAAGTCGGTACTGATGGGCATCACTGGATAGCGTACCACTGCCGTTGATGCTGATGTCGATGCAAGCGGTACTGGTATCGGAACCGATTTCGTATCCGGTACCAGAATCGGTACCGGTACCGACAACAGGGTTTGTTGCGGTACCGTAGGCATCGCAGCTTGTATGAATGCCGTGATGGCACGCTGCATGGTCAGAATATTCTGATCCATCGACGCCACCAATGTCTGGATGTCGGTACCGGTGGTAACCGCTGGTACCCCAGAACATTGTAACAGGTGATCGGTTGAGGCCGAGCCATCGATGTCATCCTGTGACCACATAGGTAGAGCTTTGGAAGCCGGAGCCTCCCGCCAGGTAATTTTGCCGGTGTGGATTCCTCAAGAGTAAGCCTGGGGGCATCTCGATACTTAGAGGGAGATGAACTCTTTGAGGACCGGCCAGATTTAAGTTTGGTTACCTGAGATCCATGGGATGAAGAAGAAGCCCTGGAAGACGTCGATGCCACAGAAGCTGCATCGGAGGGAAACAGGGTACTGAGCTTGGCTGTCCGATTTTGTAACCCTCTCTTAGACATCATGGAACAGGACTCACAATCCGCAATGGAGTGGTCAGGACCTAAACATTTTAGACACCAGTCATGGGTGTCCGTGACAGAAATAGTGCTGCTGCACTTCGTGCACTTTTTAAACCCGGAAGCGGGTTTTTCCATGAGGAAAATATCTCTGTAGGCCTAAGGCCCCAGAAGAAAAAATGCACTGAAGTAAGAGAGTAGTTTTTTTTTTTAAAAGAAAGAAAAAAGACCGGTGGTACCGGTCCGGAGTCGAGAAGGCAGACACGCGACTAAAGAAAAATAAAAGAAAATAAGAAATTCTTCAGCGGTGACAGGAAACACGACCTGCTGGCTCCACGGAAAAGAAGAACTGGAGAGAGGCAGTTAGGAAAGGCGGGAAGGCAGCGCGCAGGCGCTGTGGGATGCTCCCAAAAGCTTTCCTTTTGGACGCTGGGGAGCGTTCTCGCACAGGCTCCGTCGTTACCGACGATACCCATATGTGAAGACTCATTCCTGCTTGTTCCTGGAGATTCAGTCTTCACATATGGGTGACGTTGGCATCGATGGAGCCCAGCATGGTAACACTCTCCAACATCCAAAAGGAATGCTTTTGGGAGTGTTGCTGCATGCATGCGTGTCTGCCTTCCTGCTTTCCCAACCAGTTTCCTCAGTAGGGTATAGAGCAGAGTAAAATATTTTAAAAGGAAGTATGTGGAAAATAACAACTCTAAGGGGAAGCGAGCAGGTTGTGAAGACTGATTCCTGTTGTTCCCGGAGATCACCTGCTACAGGTGAGTAACTATATTATCTCCAGGAATAAGCAAGAATGCAGTTTTCTCATATGGGACTCTCTAGTCCATGACAACCCAGCGAGAGGGAGACCAGTACTATACAAAGGTTATAACAGGGATCTGATGGAATTCAGCTCGTTTGGTATGCTCCTCGCAGGGTAGTCGGAATGGATGGTGGGAAGAGTTGCTTTAAACCTGAAAAGGGTTCCTTAAGACGGTTTGACCAAATTGAGCATCGCAACTGGAGTCCTTGTCCAGACAGTAGTGAACAGCGAAGGTATGCATGGAAGATCATGAGGCAGTCTCGCAGATTTTCGGAATAGAGACTGAATGAAAATTAGCCATAGTGGCCGCCATAGGTCAGACATTATGGGCTGTGACATGATCCTGCAGGGATAGACCAGCCTGGGTATATGCAAATGAAATGCAGTTTGCCATCCAGTTTGATAGGGTTCTCTTGGAAACCAGTAATCCAAAATGACTTGGGTCAAAGGAAATGAAGAGCTGTGAGGATCTGCGATGACCTTTAGTGCAGTCAAGATAGAAAGCAAGCACTCTCTTGCAATCAAGAGCATGCAGCTTGGCTTCAGCCCGAGATCCATGAGGTCTAGGGAAGAAAGTTGGAAGCGAAATGGATAGGTTCAGATGGAGAGAGGTAACCACCTTTGGAAGAAATTTAGGGCGAGTCTGGAGGACAACCTTATCATAATGGAATCTTTTGTATGAAGCATAGTCCTCCAAAGCCTGTAGTTCACGGACTCTAAGGGCTGAAGCTTATGCAACGAGAAAAAGGACTTTACAAGTTAGGAACTTTAAAGGAGCCATCACTAACAGCTCAAAGAGGCGCTGCAAGAGCTGTGCAAGAACAATATTCAGATACCATGCTGTAGGTGGGGGGCACAAAGGTGGTTTGTAAATAGAAGTCCTCGCATGAACAGTGCCACCAATGGGTGAGAAGAAATTGGGTGATTCCCAAATGGGCAGTGAAGTAGCAAAGATGGCACTCAAGTGAACTTGGATGGAATTAGTCTTGAGGCAAGAAGAGGATAAATGTAGAAGATATTGAAGCAAGTGCTCCACCATATAAATGAAAAGGATTCAGATTCCTAATGAACACCAAAGGGAAAATCTGTGCCATTTAAATGCATAGGAGCGCCCAGTGGAGTCCTTTCTGGTTGATAAGAGGACCTGCATGACATCGTCTGGGAGCTCTAGGTCCAAGAGGATGAAGTGCTCAGCAGCCATGCTGTCAAGCAAAGGGACTTGAGGCTTGGATGTAGGAGAGTTCCTTGATTCTGAGAGAGCAGGTTGGGAGTGAAACCCAACAGGAGCCTGAGCTAAGCAAAGAAGAAGTGGAAACCAAGATTGTCTGGGCAAGAAGAGAGAGATCAGAATCAGTGTCCCCCTTGTCAGCCTGAAGTTTGAAAAGCATTTTCAGAATGAGAGGAATTGGTGCAAATGCATACAGCAGATCCTGTCCCCAATGGTGGAGGAAAGCATCCAAACTCTCGCTGCATGAGGAAGGTATCCTTGAACAAAAGTGAGGCAGTTTGGCGTTGACCAGAGAAGTAAAGAGGTTGACAATAGGGTTTCCCATAAATGAAATAAGTGATGGGTCTTTTGACGATGGAGCATCCACTCATGTGGAGGACTCGACCGAGTCTGTTTGGCAACTGATTCTCTTCTCCAGGGAGGTAAACTGCTTGGAGATGAACGTGATGGGCTATTGCAAACTTCCAGAGATAGATCGTCTCGTTGCAGAGGGGACAAGAGCCTATTCCTCCTTGTTTGCTGACCAATTTGGACTATATTGCTAGGTCCATTACCTAACATCCAAATGAATCAAGACTGTCTTGTCCTGTCAGATGGGGACAGAAGATGCAGAAGACATGCGCTGTCGCCTTCAGTTCCAATAAATTGATGTGTTCTTAGAAGACAAATCTTAGTTACATTCTGTATGTGGGGTGGATTAGGATGTGAGTATAGGCATCCTTCATATCCAGAGAGCATAGCCAGTCGTTTTGCTGAAAACAGGGAAAACATGTGCCTAGTGAGATCATTTTGAATTTTTCTTTTACTAGGAATTTGTGGATGGTCGAGCTTTGAAACATAGCTGGTAACCTATGCTGACTAGCTGCAAAGTCCAGGGTTCTGAGGTTATTATGGGCCATCGCTCTGCAAAGAAGGTTTATCATCCTGGGATATGATGAGGAACAGGAGATTTGGGAGGCTGACCGGATATGTTCTTAGGAAGGAGTCAAAAGCTCTGTGGATGTTGAGTCTGTGGAACAGGTTGGACCTTAGGAGTTTTAGGTTTCCTAGGCTGTCTGGGCCGTTGCTGTTTTTGCTGTGATTGATGAGGATAGTAGATGGAGTAAGAGTGGTATGGTGGTTAAAACTGCCTCTTTTTAGGATAGAATGGCTTCTTTGTAGAAGGCTTCTTCTTGGTGGAATCAGCAGTCTTCTTAGACAACCTTTTCATAGTCAGGTCATCAGTTTCAATTTCACTTACTTTTTCTCAACACCTTTTTTTTTAAAAGTTTAACAAAATCTTTATTGAGAAATAAACAAGAATTACAATCAAGTCCACATCAAAAGGAAAGCTGATAGAATAATATACAACTGACAGTAAACACTTTACACTAAAAATAAAAACCAAAAAGAAACAGAGAAACATTTACTACGAAGCTGAGGGAAAAAACAAACACAAGAAATGTGTAAGCTAGGCCCATAAAATTACATTAGCCCTATTTACTTGGAAAGGAAGGAGATAAATTTAACCATTTTCTTTACTTAACAGAAATGCTTCTAGCTGATCAGATTCCATAAATATATATTTAACCTGCTCATAAATCAAAATACACTTACAAGGGTATTTTAAAAGAAAAGAAGACCCTATTGCCGAGGACCGAGATTTTAATAAAAGAAAAGCTTTCCTACGCCTTTGAGTGAGTCTACATACATCTGGGAAAATCTGAATCGACTTACCACAAAAAACCTGATCTTTCTTAGAAAAATACAATTGCAGTATCAAATTTTTATCCGCAAGAGATAAAAAAGAAACTATTAAGGTAGCTCGCTGAGTAATCTCATCAATAGAAGACTCTAAAAAGGCAGAAACATCTAATGTCTGAGATAAAGGAGGATTTTCTCCTTCCTGTACAATAGGGGAAGAGGCTTCCATGGCAGACTGAAAAGGAACATAATAAACCAAGGAAAATTTAATAGCGCTAACATCTTCAATTAAGAGAACCTCCTTAGAGTATTTATACAATAATATATTTGGAGAAAGATAGTGAGTGCGGGGAAAATTTCAAAAACGTAAATTTTTAACACAAACCGCATTTTCTAGTGATTCTAATCGATAATGAATTGTAACACTATCACGTAAAGAGGAGGAAACAGCAGCCTGCGCCACTGAAACCCGACCCTCCAATTTATTCAAACATATAGTACACTTCACAATAGATTCATCATAAGCTGCCAACTTCTGCACAACTTCCTTAGAAAATAGTGAGACTTGGGAAAGAGATGTACACAGAGACAACTCAATGCGTGCAACTATTTCCCACACGTCCCGTAAAGAAACTTCCATGGGGGGTACAACAGCAGAAACAGGAGTGGAAAAGTCCAAAACAGCAGGCATGGAAATTTTTTGTTTATCTGTGTTAGACAAAAAAGGAGCAAATTCTCCCGCCAGTTGACCATCTCCGGAGGGCACAGCACTCTCAGGCAGCACTTACTGACCGGGTAGAGCAGACCCTGGCGTAATAAGGGAGAAATCTGAAACAGTACTCACGGACACCACAGATAAATCCTGATCTGACTGTTCCGCCTTGACGCTCTGTAAATGACGATCCATAGGACCAACAATTTTGATGGATTTGGTGCCCAAGGCAGGAAACACCTTCCTCCTTTTGCCCATAGAACCTCCAAATTACTCTTCACGGCTCCGAAGGGGCTCCAAAGGGACAAAACATGCCCCTTTGGTCACGCTCCTTAGGGCACACGCCCGTGGGTCACGTTCCACGGTGGGCCATTGGTTTTGAAGCGGCCCGGGGAGGGCGGGACTTCAAGGCTCCTCCTCCACCCGCAGCAGCACACGGGCCCAACAGGTACTCCAGCAATAATCCCCTTCTCACCAGCTTTGACCAAACAAATTCTCACCATTGCAGGGAATGTTAATTAGTTTATCCTGCACCCACTGTTCTAGATCAGAGGCCTGCAGCCAAGCTGTTCTTCTCGCCCTTATACAGGCCATTACTGTCATGTTGGTGGCCTCAAAGGCATCAAAAGCTGCCCTTGTGAGGAATTTAGATGTCTTCTGAGCATGGGCAACCAGGACTTGAACAGGAGTTTGCTTCTCAGATGGAAGAAGAGTGGTGAATTCTGCAAGGTCTCTGGAAACAACCCTGAGGAACATGTCCATGTAGAGCATGTATGAGTTTACCCTAGAGGCCAGCATGACAGTTTGGAAGGCTTCCTACTAAAAGCAGCAAAGGTTCTTGCCTCTCTACCAGGAGGAACTAAAGAGCAATTCGTCTGACTCTTTATCCTCCTCATAGCTGATTCTACCACCAGGGAGTAGTGTGGCAGCTGTGGCTTTCGGAATCAGGGCAGGGGGGAACCTTATATAGGGTGTCCAAGCACTTACTGATGGCAGGAGTTGTAAGAGGAGCTTCCCACATCCTAGACATTAAATTCCTAAGGATACTGTGTATTTGAAGAGTTGCTGCCTCCTTCGGAGCTGAGAGATATTGTAGGATATCCAGCTATTCTGCCCTCAGATCCTACTCCGTCAACACCGAGACCCCAAGGGCTTCAGCCATATCTTTAATAAAGTCCTGAAAGGACATATCCTCGGGGGGAGAATGGTGCCGTTTGTACAGTGGTGAAGAGTCCGAGGGAATGTCCTTGTGGGGATCGGAATCAACGAGCGACATCTAATAGGGCGACATCTAATAGAGCGACATCTAATAGGGCGTTCAGTTTCTATGCCCCTAAGTGCTGGAACACTTTACCACCTGAAATTCGGGCTATCCCTGATCTAACCTCATTCAGGAAGGCAATCAAATTCCATTTATTCCCCTACTACTACCAGAACACCCAATCTCCTTCCTGACCTCCAACCCCCATTGAGCACCCAACTGATCTAAGAATAATACTGTTGTATATACTTTGTAAATTGTTCAGTTAAAAATTTCCCCATGTATTATCCAAGTTCTTCTTCCTGTTCAATGTAAAACCAAACAGCTTGTTGTATGGTCTTTTGTTGTACTGTAAACCGCGCTGATCCCAAATAGTGCGGTATATAAGAGCTTGTAATAAATAAATAAACTGATTCTGGTTCCAAAACAGAGGAACCAGAGTCTGAATCTGGCAGGAAGTCAAAGTAATCTTTGTCAGTACCCCGTACCAATGATGCTCTTCTGGCTGATGTCGATGAGAAGGGCGGGAAGCCTCAGAGGTGAACAGCGCCAGACACAGCGGTTCTGAGTGCACCAAAATTGGTGTATCGGTAGAGTGCCGTGATACCTGTGCACCGGAGCACAGTGTCAATGCACCAGGGACATCAGGTACTGAAGATGGTATCAGGCGCCAAGCTCTGCTGCAGTATCCGAAGGCCTCGAGGGCCCCAGTACAATGGCAGACAGTATCACTGTGAGGCTTCTCTCGATGGCCCATGCTATCAATCATCGAGGGTTGGTGCAGGGGAATGTGTGGCACTGGGTCCAGAGACCTGAGCCACGATGCCCGAGCATGGTATCAGGGGCTCCACTGAGGACATAGCCTTGGGAGCATCCCGAGCCCCTCTGAGGCTTTGGAAAATGTATCCTCCTGCCAGGGCTGCTTGACCCAAATCGATGCTTTTTCTTGTGTTTGGAAGGGGAGAATGAGCGGGAAGCATGAGATGACTTTAATAGTATCGACACCCCCGAGGAGTGTGCCGAATAAGCTGAAACAGCTTAACCCTCTGCTTGTCTCAATTCTTCCTCCCCCTAGCCATCATGTGTTTGCAGTGGGCACAGGAATCCACATCGTGGTCTGGGTCCAGACATTTCAGACACCGATCATGCACTTCGGTAGCTGATATGGTGCTGAGGCACTTTGTGCACTTTTTGAACCCACTGCATGGTTTTTCCATCCTTGAAAAAATAACAAACACAAAGTCAAATTGGGCAATGGTGCCTGACTGGGCACTAGGCCCAACGAAAAGTATTTGATGAAAAGAGAGAAAATTAAGTAAATTAAAAAAATGACAAAAAAGGGGTACCGGAGCGATGGAAAGCTGAACCGGTCGACGGG
Source organism: Ichthyophis bannanicus (assembly GCA_033557465.1). Classification (NCBI taxonomy): domain Eukaryota; kingdom Metazoa; phylum Chordata; class Amphibia; order Gymnophiona; family Ichthyophiidae; genus Ichthyophis; species Ichthyophis bannanicus. Next base: position 24,341,177 of record CM066044.1, read on the forward strand.
AAGGCGACACATAGCACCGAGAAAGTACCAAAAAGAAAATTTAGAAGTCTCTTCATGGTGGTGAATGGGACTATGTCCCGATGGCTCCACGAAAAAAAAGACAACTGAAAAAATGGTTGGGAAGATGGGAAGGCAGACACGCATGCGTGGAACAATGCTCCCGAAAACATTCCCTCAATGCTAACATCACCCATATGTGAAGATTGCATTCCTGCTTGTTCCTGGAGATACCCCAGGTCCAAATGACCAGTTAGATAATGCTTATGCATATGTTACCATTGCAAAATATGACATACACACATACTTTGCTAGCTTGCACAAATTACACCCACAACATGTCCCTTTCTAAACGTGTAATTAGAGACTTCTAAAACAACCATTTACTTGTATAGATGTCACCCAATCCTTCTAAAATAACCTTCTCAGCAGACAGTAGATGAGGTAATGAAGGGAAAATATTTTAAAAAGGTACACTACCTATTAGCTTGTAAGCTAATTTTCAAAAGGACGTGTTTTGGAAAACTCAGGCCGGCTGGTGCAAGAAGTTAATTTTACAGCTGGAGCAGAGTTGGCATCAAAAAGGGAGCATGAAGATTTCAAAATGAAATTCCCATGCACTGTCCGCTGCCTCTGTTCTCCCAACCCCCTTTACAAAAGCAGTAAAAGAACCCACAGTGAGAAACAGTGCAGGTACTTTCACCTGCAGAAGTTGAGGGCAGTTTTTGATCAATGATTTTAGCTGAGTAACTGCTCACTTACCCAGATAAAACTGTTTGAAAATTGTTCTCGCTGGAAGGCGCCCATGTTAAGCCTATATAATAAAGGCAAAGTGGCGGATTCCCATAGATGCTACTGTAGGTTTGCTCACAATCAAATTTAGGTGCACATGCAAATGTAACAAAAAAGTGGACGTAGAGAGGCAGAGGATGACAAAAATAGGTGGACTAGCTAAAATAATTGCCATGAGACACCCCCCCATGCCTCTCTCTTCTTAAATCATTTCTTTTTTTGTTAATCAGAAGTAAATAAGACATAAAACATATAAAAATTGTTTATAACATAGAGAACTTGAGGTGTATATTTATGATATATAGCATGTTTTGTAGACTAACCTTAATTAACTCCCAGGTGTGGCATTAAGGCTAACTTCCATTAGTCAATGGTTATGTTTTAACCCTCAAACGTTGTGGGGAAACACATCAAATCAAGAGCTGCTTGCATAGGAGGGGAAGGATGTAAATCAGATTATACTACTCTGATTTACCAATTCTGCAGATTTTCCTCTCTTTCATGTTAAAGTTCATTTATACGCCAACCACATTACCATGTATTACTGTGCATTCGCACTTGACTCAGGAACAGACCCTAGCCATAATTAGTTATGGGAACATTTGTGCTTTCACACTGCAGGTCTTCATTTTTCAGTGGCGCCCCATATGGTATTTCACGAATAAAAATGAATCAAGTTGTGTGCTCTCTGGCCTCAGCAGTCTTCTTCTTTACTGTTTAAATGAGTGTCTGTCCAATAACATATTACTCCACTACTATTTTAAAAACTGTCAGACTCTTAAGACAACGGATTTCATTCTTGACAAACTTTTCTCTTATGGTACTGTTTTATAACCTTGAACACAGTGACCTCAGGTGGCAAGTTGAGTAATGGCCATCTTACCCATATGCCCTAACTCCCCATTCAATAAAACAAAAGCCTCATCTGTTCTGGGAGTTTGTACAATTAGAACACAACAAAACATATTAAAGCACATCAACCAACATAAAAGTGAAATCTGCAGTATTAACTGAAGCTGCAACATTGCTTTTCCTAGAGTTGGCAATGTAGTGCAGTGTGGACAGAGCCTGGCACCCCATGTCTAGAGACGTCAAGTTTGGTCCACCTCTCTGCCACTATCTATCTATTTAGCATTTATATAGCGCTGCAAACGTACGAAGCGCTGTACAGACATGTAGGAGAGACAGTCCCTGCTCAACAGAGCTCACAATCTAATCAAGACAAATTACAAAATACAATAAGCAAGACAGAGTATATAAATTTTTAGGGATAACTCAAGATAGGACAAAAAGCACAAACACAAACAGCAATAAAACTAGTCAAATCAGAACACAGGAGTCAAGAACAGAAAGCAGAAGTGAAAAGGTGGGTTTTCAACCTGGACTTGAAGAGGGCCAAGGAGGATGCCCGACGCACAGACACAGGTAGATTGTTCCAGGAGAAGGGTGCAGCCAGGTGAAAGGAACGAAGTCTGGAATTAGCAGTACGAGTGAAGGGCACAGATAGACGAAGACTGTTAGAAGAGCGAAGATCACGAGAGGGGGTGTAAGGAGAGATAAGAGATGACAGGTAAAGGGGGGGCTGAGAAATGAATGCATTTATAGGTCAGGAGAAGGAGTTTTAATTGGATACGGAAACAGATAGTGTGGCACTGCAGACCAGCTGCAGGCAGAAGGAAAGGTTTTAAACACAGAAAAAAGAGGTAAAGACGAGCTGCAGCATCATGAGGAGCCACATAGAGGGAGCCAGAGAGACCTCTGGAGGTCTGAAGAACCACGCCTTAGAGCCAATGATGTAATTCCAGCTAACACCCAATGCAGAAAGGGAAGAACTCCTCTTAAATGCTCAGATGACTGGAGGAAGTCGGAGAGGCAAGGAGAGTGGCAAAAAGACTCGGATTCAGACTCCGGTTGGAGAGAAAGAGAGAGACACGGAGAGTGGCAAAGAGACCGGTATAGAGAAGGAGGTTGGCGAGAAAGAGAAAGACAAGGAGATTGGCAGACAGCTCCAGATGAGCAAGGAGACCGTCAAGGAGTCTTGCAGGAAGTTCCAGTTCCAGATTTTTACAGATATCTGGAGGATCCAGGGAGAGGAGTCCTGACCAAGGGATCCGGCCTAGCAGACCCAGCCAAGCCAGGTACAGAAACCTACTTTAAACATTGCAAAAGAGGAAAAGATATACTTTCCAGGAGGGAAAGGTTTTATAAAGAAGCTAACCCTGAAAGAAGGTGGACTATAACAGAGAGTCCCAGGCCTAACTTTAATAGGAGCTAGCAACTGTTAGAAGGAGCAACAGTGAACGGCAGTGAAAGGGGTGAAAGAAGAATTGAGAAGGGTCACTTCCATAGCCGTGGGAGAAAGGAACCATGGCACCAGTATGCCCTGACTCCAGCAGAAGGCAGAACTAGGAACCAGAGGCCTACCTGGGCACCTGAGAATCCAAGACCCAGCAGGCCCAAGCCTCAGCCTTCACCTTCCGGAGACCGCCTTAGAAGAAAAGGTACATGCCAATTTTATAATGATGATTTTATGAATGCTGTGACACAGAAGGAGTCAGGCACTAGAGCATGCTGTCCTTCAAGAGGCCTTCATGAAACAAAGTACAGACCTGCAGTTAACAGGAAGCCTACTAGAGACGGAACTGTATGCAGGAGAGACTGTCCTCAGTATAAAAATATACAAAGCCAGGACTTACCTTGTAACGCTGACTATTGGCGCATCATCCAAGCGCTAGGCAGAAAGCTTGAAGGAGAGCCTCCAAACATTCTGGACTGTGAGCCCATGCAGGTAGAATACCAGGAGGAACCCTTGGACATTCCCATGGACGTTAACTATTGCCTATCAGAAAGGATTGAGCCCTAGCAGAGGCATAGCTGTGGTTTGGGATAAAAGTTGGATGCTGTATTTCATTTACCTGTGCTGTGAAGTTAACAGTGTTTTCAGTACGTGTTTGTTTTCCTTTAACCTGAAGCAAGGATATTTCTTTTCATATGCTGTTGTATTCTGGGCTAAAGAACCTGTTTGCAAAGAGGGAAATAAAAGCCTTACAATTTCCCTATACTCGGACTGTAAATTCTTGGGAGTGTTAGTTATACAGAAGGCTACCAGGCCTGTAGAAGCCTGGGCCCTGCAAGAGAACCAACCTCCTCCACAAATAAACTTTTCTCCTCTCTGTCCACGCCCTTCTGTCATGCCACGCCATCACCACTAGGGGGGCAGTGTGACAATAGGAAGCCAGTGAAGTGACTTGAGAAGAGGAGTGATGTGGGAAAAGCAAGGCTGGCAGAAAATTAGATGAGCAGCAGAATGTTGAATAGATTGAAGGGGAAAGAGGTGGCATGTAGGGAGGCCAGCAAGGAGAAGGTTGCAATAATCAAGGCGGGAGGTGATTAAGGAGTGGACAATTGTTTTAGTAGTGTCGTCAGAAAGGAATGGGCGAATTTTGCTGATGTTGTGGAGAAAGAAACGGCAAGTCTTAGCAACGAGTTGGATGTGTGTGGAGAAGGAGAGAGAGGAGTCAAAGATAACACCCGGGTTACGGGCAGAAGAGACAGGAAGGATTACAGAATTATCCACAGAGACAGAGAAAGGGAAAAGAGGAGGGGAGGTATTGGGGGGAAAGATAAGAAGTTCAGTCTTGGCCATGTTCAATTTCAAGCGGCGGTGAGACATCCAAGTAGCAATGTCAGAAAGGCAAACAGAGATCTTGGCCTGGATTGCTGGAGAGATATCAGGCGTAGAGAGGTAGATTTGAGAGTCGTCATCATAGAGATGGTAATGAAAGCCATGGGAAGACATAAGGGCACCAAGGGATTGGGTATAGAGAGAGAAAAGGAGCGGTCCCAAGACGGAACCCTGGGGAACACCAACTGAGAGCAGGGTGGCAGAGGAGGAGGAGCCACCTGAACACACACTGAAAGAGTGATGGGAGAGGTAGGAGAAGAACCAAGATAGTACAGAGCCCTTAAAACCAAGTGAGGACAGGGTGATAAGAAGAAGGTTGTGATCAACAGTGTCAAAAGCAGCAGAGAGATCCAGAAGGATGAGGACAGAATAGAGGCCCTTGCCAGGAACAAGTCATTTGAGACTTTGGTATGAGCCGTTTCAGTGGAATGTAGGGAACGGAAGCCAGACTGTAAGGGATCAAGGAGGGCATGAGAGGAGAGGAGAGGAATTCAAGACAGCGGTGGAGAACCTGTGCGAGTTTACCTGCTGGTTGAGGAGGCATTTTGAGGGTAGGATAGGGGAGGGTTTGCACTTACATGCAATACTTTTGAAAATTTAAAAGTATGCATGAATTTTTATCAAGAAAAATTGTGTGCCCCAAACAACTGGTGTAAATATAAGCACATGTTGGCCAATATTCAGTAAGCCAAGATCTGCATAAAATTATCTGCATAAATTTACTCAGATAACTTCAATTAGATATTCAGCAGACTTATCCAGACAAGTCTAACCAGATAACGTTAAATGAGCTCTTGGTGTGACCCAGCTTTTAACTGAATAGTTCTAAATACTAGTGCTGTCAGGTAAACTAATACTACATCACTGGAATCTCTTAAGCACTGCCTCCAGATAGCTGGATAAAGTTTGTCTGAACAAACTGGCCAGGTAAATTTTATGCAGTCAGCAGGGGTGGAATTTTTAAAATCAAAGTTTTGTCCAGGTGGTATCTGAGGTTACCCAGACAAATATTTGAATATCAGTCTCATAGTTTTCCAAGGGTGATTTTCAAAGCAAAAATGAATGCGTACTTTCATGCTGAAAATCCAGCAAATTCCACCCACTGCTGCGCAATTATAAAATTACATACTGTCGGAGCTCCCCCATGTGGCCAGGCAGTTGCCTAGTGGTACGAGAGGGCCCCGATTGTCCTTTGTATAAATGTTAGCCCAATAGCATGTAGTTGTGTCTTTTAAAAGATTAGAGCCAAGTTCAAAGGTCGCAGGAAATTTCTTTTATTTAAGAAATAAGGTTTTCCCAACCAAATTAAATTCTTTGGCAAGAATAGTTGAAAACTACAAAACATAAAGTTCAGGATACTTCTCCACACATAAACGTAAGCCTGTTAAACAGTCCTTGGCTTGGCTTAGTTTACACACCTTTTTCCACAAGTAAAAATCTTTTACAAGAGCACTCTGTTCTCCGGTCCCCAGGAGGCATTATAAATCTCCACTGTTCCTTTCACAGCTGGTATAGCAACCTTCCCTGGTCCACCAACAGACTTTTCAAATGCAGTAGTATTTCTTCAAGATACAATTTGAACTTTTAGCTTCTTCCTAGCTTTCTTAACCATGCAGCTTTATCAGCCAAGCTGTCATTGATTAGCCTAGCTAAAAGTTATGGGCTTTGCATAGAATGTCTTTGTTAAGAACTTCTGGGTTTTTCTCCAGCTTACTAAAACCCTATTCCGTTCCTATTCTTCTAGCACAGATAGCACATTCAATAATTAAGAACTCCTGGGTTTTCCTCCCAGCTTACTAAAACCCTATTCAGTTCTTTATTCTTCCTTGGCACAGATAGCACAGTCAATTTCCATATCTGAAACACTACTTCCATCAAAAGTGTCCCCCAGGTCCATTTCTTCCTCACTGGGCTCTTCCAGATATCTGCTCTCCTTAGTATCTGCCTGAGAAGCCTTTGCAGGTTGTAAAGCCTTCAACACTTTCTCCCAATTATGCTTTCCAGAACGTGCGCTTGTTGGGGAAGGGCAGGAAAAGGTTTCCCTGCTTAACAGCTTCTTTAAAGCTTGTAAAGGGCTCACCTTGCTAGCAGTGCTTTTCCTTCCTGTAGGCTCCTTACAATGAGAAGGGCCAGACCATGAGCTTCTGGAAAATATCTCCTCCTCAGAAGAATCCTCCCCCGAGCTCTCCACTGGCCTTCTCACCTCTCTGTTCCTGTCCTGGGTCAGCTTCCTTCGTTCCCCTGGCTGTGTAACAACTCTGCTTGTCCCAGAGCCTCTGTGTCTGCTTCCAAACTGCGTCTGTGCAAGCTGCTTCTGTGTCTCCTGTTTCTCCTTCCGTGTCTCCTTCCATGTCTCTTTCTGTTTGTGAGTGCAACTTCCCTGCCTAAATGTTTGGGGCTGTCCTATGGCTCTTGACCGCCCCCAAACCACTCCCATCTCCTCCCTCGGTCTCCATGGGAACAGGGCGTGTCTCTAGCTCTGCACTCCTCTGCAGGAAATCTTTGTCTTTAGTTTGGGTGTTAACCCTTTCTGTGCCTGCAGTTTCTTTGGGTTTAGAAAAAAAAGGCTGTTTTCCCTTTCTTTTTCTGCACTCTGAGCCTGCTTCTCCACCATAATACCTAAGGACAATATTCAAATTGTCAGATCCTGTATCTAATTTTCAGAGCGAACATACCTACCACTTTTTCTTTGAAAACTGCCTGCAGATTTTTGTACCTACTTTTTGATGCGAATAAAAGATCTATAAAAAATATGGAATTGCTATGAAACTGAATTATTAAATCACCGGTAAAGAGTTAAGCTCCAGTTGGACTTCTTTGCTTCTGGTACCATCGGACATGAGTTCAAATGAGAGGTTTTTTTCAGAAGCAGCACCTGGGCCATGGACTAATTTCTTGAAGGTCAAATGATTAGAACTATATGGCTCTTAGAAAGAAGGTTAAATCATAGTTCTTACCTATGAGGTAGCTGTTCTTGACCTGGGGTGCTGAAGTTAGGTGAGGCAATTTTGATAAGGCTGAGCTATTCTGAGACAATCTGAGGGTTATTTTAGAATTTTACAAGCCCTCTTCATGCTTTGGATGTCTGAAAATGGGCATAGAGATGTCCAAAGCATGGATTTGTCTCCAGAGGCATTTTAGAAGCTGGGTCTATGGATGCCCAAGTCTGAAAAGGGATGCGGTGGACATCACTGCCTCATCTCAGAAATGTCCTGGACTCATGTCTAAGATTATTCCTGATTCAGGCACAAATAGGCATCAGGAAAGTACATGCTTTGGCCATAAAACATCCAAAGGCACTCCACCAACACCAGCAGTCTGCACAATCACAACAACAGTGGGATTTGGCCATCCTGGTCCTAGCCCACTACTCTAGGCAGAGTAGTGGGCTAGGCAGAGTAGTGGGCTAGGACCAGGATGGCAGAGTAGTGGGCTAGGCAGAAAGGCTCGCATCCTGGAGATGAATGCATGGCTGCGTGGATGGTGTCTTCGAGAGCATTTTGGTTTCCTAGACCATGGGATGCTGTTCCAAGGGTTGCAGAGCAGAGATGGCATCCATCTGTCCAAGAAAGGTCAACGCATCTTTGGTAGTAGACTGGCTAATCTACTGAAGAGGGCTTTAAACTAGATTCGTTGGGGATGAGTGAAGAAAGCCCCCAGGTAAGTGAAAGCCCCCAGGTAGGTGATACCCATTTCCATAAAGGTATTTAATGTAACAGGGGTAACACATGGAAAGCAGTGTGTATTAATGCCCATAGCATGGGAAATAAGATCCCTGAAGTTGAAGCTTTGGTGGGAGTGGCTGACTTGGATTTAGTGGCAGTTACAGAAACATGGTTCACAGAAAACCATGACTGGGATGTAACTATACCTGGCTATACTTTATTCAGAAAGGACAGGGTAGGAAGAAGGGGAGCAGGAGTGGCACTATATGTAAAAACTACTATTAAAGCTTTGGAATTACAGAGCTTAAAAGGGAGAGAGGAGGCATTGTGGGTTAAACTAGAAAGAGGGAAAGAGAAATCTATTTGCATTGGTGTGATATACAGACCTCCCTCACAAGAGGAAGAGGTGGACAGAGAGTTTAATTGAAGACATACGCAGCATTGCTAGGAAAGGGGTAGTGCTACTGCTAGGAGATTTCAATATGCCAGATGTTGATTGGCACATTCCTGCTGCAGTATCATCTAGAAGTAAGGAGATCCTGGATTCTCTACAGGGAGAACTATTCAGGCAATTGGTAACAGACCCCACATGTGAAGGGGCCATACTGAACTTGGTGCTTACCAATGGTGAGAGTGTTTCTGATGTTGTAGTGGGAGATCATTTTGCATCCAGTGATCACCAGATGGTGTGGTTCAGTATTAGGACTAGGGCTGTTAGAATCCATTCCAAGGTGAAGATCTTAGACTTTAGGAAGACTAACTTTGCGAAGATGGGCCAATACCTCAGGGAGTCGTTAGTGGGATGGGAACAGCTGGGGGATGTAGAAAAACAGTGGGCAAAACTGAAAGGGGGTATTTTAAAGGCAACCAACCTTTTTGTTAAAATGGTAAATAAAGGCAAAAGGAACAGGAGACCGCTATGGTTTTCGAAGGAAGTAGCTGAAAAAGTGAAGAAAAAGAGGGAGGCCTTCATGAAATACAAGAGATCACAGAGAGAGGAAGACAGGCATCTGTATTTGGAAAAACTTAGAGAAGCTAGCAAAGTAGTCAAGAAGGCAAAGATTCAAAGGAGGAGGAAATAGCCAATGCAATAAAATGGGGGGATAAGACATTTTTTCAGATATATTAGTGAGAAGAGGAAGGGCAAAAGTGGTATTGTCAGACTCAAGGGTGCAGGGGGGGAATATGTAGAAGCTGATAAGGATAAAGCGGAATTGCTTAACAAATATTTTTGTTCTGTGTTCACAGATGAACCAGGAGCAGGACCTCAGAAAACACCCACAAATAAGAACAGAAGCGAGGGACATCTTGAACAATTTTCAGAAGACTGTGTTCGTGAGAAACTAGCTCAACTTAAAGTAGACAAAGCAATGGGACCGGATGGGATACACCCTAGAATACTGAGGGAACTTGGGGACGTTCTAGCAACTCCACTGACTGACCTTTTCAATGCCTCGTTGGAATCGGGAGTGGTGCCAAAGGACTGGAGAGAGGCTCATGTGGTGCCTTTACACAAAAGCGGAAGTAAGGATGTGGTTGAAAACTACAGGCCGGTTAATTTAACTTCAGTGGTGAGTAAATTATTGGAAACGCTGCTGAAAGAGAAAATAGTGAGGTTTCTGGAGTCCGGCGGATTACAGGATCCGAGGCAGCATGGATTCACCAGAGGCAGGTCTTCTCAGACAAATCTGATCGATTTCTTTGACTGGCTGACCAGGGAGTTGGACCGAGGGAGAGCTCTAGATGTGGTGTATTTAGATTTCAGTAAAGCCTTTGACACTGTTCCTCACAGGCGACTTATAAACAAACTGAGCACCCTAGGGATGGACCCTAAAGTTACTGCTTGGGTTAGAAATTGGTTGGGTGGGAGGCGACAAAGAGTACAAGTAAATGGAGCTCACTCTGAGGAGAAGGATGTTACCAGTGGTGTGCCCCAGGGATCTGTCCTTGGTCCGATTCTTTTTAACATCTTTGTTAGTGATATAGCGGACGGGCTGTCGGGTAAGGTTTGCCTCTTTGCGGATGATACCAAAATCTGTAATAGAGTAGACACCCAGGAAGGTGTAGAAAACATGAGGAGGGATCCAGCTAAGCTTGAAGAATGGTCTAGAATTTGGCAGCTGGGAGTTAATGTTAAAAAATGTAAGGTCATGCATTTGGGCTGCAGCAATCCAAGGGAGCAATACAGTATAGGAGGTGAAGTACTTTTGTCCACTAAAGAAGAGCGGGACCTAGGCGTGGTTGTGTCTGATGATCTTAAAGTAGCTAAACAGGTAGAAAAGGCGACGGCAAAAGCTAGAAGGATGCTTGGGTGCATACGGAGAGGAATGGCTAGCAGAAAAAAGGAGGTGATAATACCTCTGTATAAGTCTTTGGTGCGACCTCATTTGGAGTATGGTGTGCAATTCTGGAGACCGCACCTTCAAAAGGATGTGAACAGGATGGAGTCGGTGCAGAGGGTTGTTACTAAAATGATTAATGGGCTTCATTATAAAGCATATGAGGACAGACTTAAGGATCTTAATATGTACACCTTAGAGGAAAGGCGGGATAGAGGTGATATGATTGAGATGTTTAAATACCTCCGTGGCATAAATGTTCAGGGAGAGAGCCTCTTTCAATTGAAAGCAAGTTCTGCTATGAGGGACATGGGATGAGGGTGAAGGGAGATAGATTCAGGAGTGATATGCGGAAATATTTCTTTACGGAAAGAGTAGTGGATCCGTGGAATAGTCTCCCAGTGGAGGTGGTAGAGATGAGGACAGTAACTGAATTCAAAAAAGCATGGGACCAACACAGAGGATCTCTAAAGGTAGAAAGTGGACTGTTGTAGTTGTTGTTATGGAAGGACAGACTAGATGGGCCTTGTGGTCTTTTTCTGTCATCATGTTTCTATGTTTCTATGTTTCTAACCATTAGGCTAGATGTGCAAAACTATTCTAGGGGTGTCTATGTAGATGCCCCTACAGACATCCATATCAGGCATGTTCACATTTGTGAAATGGTGCCTGAGCTTGGACGTGCCTGCTTTTTGTGAGACATTCTGGTTTGGAGGTCCCAGATTGCACCTGAACATCATTTGTAAAATGCCACTTCATGTGTGCATCTTACTGTCTCCAGACAAAGTCTTGTGGATGTATAGTACTGTTTTAATGTTATATGTAATGTGTTTCAGTTGTATTATACATACACTGCTTTGGGTGAATCCTTTTGGGGGTTCCCAGGGAGGCAGTTTATCAATTAACAAATGAAATGAAAATAACCTGCTGAATATTCAGAAGCATTTATGCAGGTAGCGCCTGCGCTAACCACATATTCTTAACTTTGGACATATAAACTGCTATAGTGCCAAAATTATGCATCGAACAGAGGCAGGGGTTTGGGGCTTTCATACATTTAAATAGTAATATTCAACCATGTGGGAGTAATATTATAAAGCTTGTTTTATACATGGAAAAGAGATCTTATAAAATTGAGTGGCCGCATATGTGCATAAAATGTGCATACACAAACAGTTTGTGCCTACTTTTAAACAAACAATCTGAGTGCGGGTATTCTGGAGTTGCGATGTACATGTGCATTTTATAAAATCTGCATGTGAAAGGCAAACGGGGTATTTTATAACAGGACATCTAGGATAATAGGGCAGGAAGGTGCCTATTGTATAAAAACATAACAGCACCTATGTGTCTTTATGAAATATTAGCAGACATCCTGCAGAAACGGTGCCTAGATTGAAGGCGTGGACATTACAAGGGTAATTCTGTAATTTCACGTACAGGAAATCACATTGCTGCGTGTGTATTTGGGGCCATTCTATAAAGTAAAGGACATGCTGGTTTTGCTTTATGACTAGGGGCATACAGACATGCCTAAGACTAGTCACAATACTTACACCTACACTTGATCAGGTGTTATTGCCTGTGCCTAGATCAGCACAGTGACACGCGTAAGTCATAGTATTCTATAACTAGGTAGGCAAATTTAGGTTCCACTGCCGTGCATGCTTGCAGAATAGCGACTGCCAAAACCATGCACATAACTACCCATTCACATGTTCTTCAGAATAGGGACTTACGTACATTTAAATAAAGGACTGTTTCTTGGAGCAGCTGGTTCATGAATCGACCAGAGGGGAAGCCATGTTGGACCTAGTCATAAGAACATAAGAACATAAGATATGCCAAACTGGGTCAGACCAAGGTCCATCAAGCCCAGTATTCTGTTTCCAACAGTGGCCAATCTGGGTCATATGTACCTAGCAGTTTCCCCAAGGGACACAGGTTCCACAATGCTTGTATTGGTTCAAGCATTGATATCCTGGGTCCCTTCTTAATAATGGTTTATGGACCTTTCCTCCAGGAACTTGTCCAAACCTTTTTTAAAAACCCAGCTACACTAACAGCCTTTACTACATCCTCCGGTAACAAATTCCAGAGTTTGATTACACGTTGAGTGAAAAATATTTTCTTTTATTAGTCTTAAATAGTTTACCCTGTAGCTTCATTGCATGTCCCCTAGTCTTTCTATATTCTGATAAGGTAAACAATCGATCTACGTTTACCCGTTCCACTCCGTTCATTAATTTATAGACTTCTATCATATCTCCCCTCAGCCGTCTCTTTTCCAGGTTAAAGAGCCCCAACCTTTTTAGCCTTTCTTCATAGGAGTAGCCTTCCATCCCCTTTACCATTTTGGTGGCTCTTCTCTGAACCTTTTCTAAAATTGCTATATCCTTTTTAAGATATGGTGACCAGAATTGCACACAATATTCAAGGTGCGGTCTCACCATGGAACGATATAGAGGCATTATAATATCTTTTGTTTTATTTTCCATTCCTTTCCTTATCATACCTAGCATTCTATTTGCTCTCTTGGCCGCCGCTGCACACTGGGCCGAGGGTTTTAACATGGTATCCACAAGGACGCCTAAATCTTTTTCTTGGGTGGTGGTTCCTAATGTGGAACCTTGCATCGTGTAACCATAGTTTGGGTTGTTCTTCCCTAGGTGCATAACCTTGCACTTCTCCACATTAAATTTCATCTGCCATTTTGATGCCCAGTCTTCCAATTTATCAAGATCCTCTTGCAATTTTCCACAATCCTCCTGGGTTTTAACAACTTTAAATAGTTTTGTGTCATCAGCAAATTTGATAACCTCACTCGTTATTCCACTTTCCAGGTCATTTATGAATATGTCAAAAAGCAGCGGACCCAGCACAGATCCCTGGGTACACCACTATTCATCTTTCTCCATTGGGAAAATTGGCCATTTAGCCCTACCCTCTGCTTTCTATCTTTTAACCAGTTCCTGATCCACAGTAGTACACTGCCTCCTATCCCATGACTCTTTAGTTTTTGCCAAAAGTCTCTCATGAGGGACCTTGTCAAAGGCTTTCTGAAAGTCCAGATACACAATATCAACTGACTCACCTTTGTCCACCTGTTTATTCACTCCTTCAAAAAAACATAACAGATTAGTAAGACAAGATCTTCCTTGTCTAAAGCCATGTTGGCTGTCTCCCATTAGGTCATGACTATCTATATGCTGAGTAATTTTATTCTTTATGATGGTTTCTACCATTTTTCCCGGTACTGATGTCAGGCTCACCGGTCCTGTAGTTTTCCCCGGATCACCCCTCGAACCCTTTTTAAAAATTGGTGTTACATTGGCGATCCTCCAAACCTCAGGTATTAGAGATGATTTTAATGATAGTTCACAGATTACTGATAGCAGGTCTGCAATCTCAAATTTCAGTTCTTTCAACACCCTTGGATGTATACCATCCGGCCCAGGTGATTTGCTACTCTTCAGTTTATCTAATAGTTGTAGGACATCTTCCCGATGTATCGATATTTCCTTCAATTCTTCCACACCTTTAAATACCACTTCAGTCGTGGGTAACATCCCTACATCTTCCTCAGTAAAGACCGAAGCAAAGAATTCATTCAGTCTCTCCGCTATCGCCTTGTCGCCTCTTAGTGCTCCTTTAACCCCTTTATCATCTAATGGACCAACTGACTCTCTCACGGGTTTTTTGCTACGAATGTACTTGAAAAGGTCTTTATTTCGCGTTTTTTGCTTCCGCAGCAAGCTTCTTCTCAAATTCTCTCTTTGCCTGCCTTATCAATGCCTTGCATTTGACTTGCCAGTGCTTGTGCTATTTCCAGGTTTCATCATTTGGCTCTTTTTTCCATTTCTTGAAAGATGCTTTTTTGGCAACAACAGCCTCTCTGACCTCAGCTTTAAACCATGCTGGCAATTTTTTGGACTTCCTTCCACTTTTCTTAAAGCGTGGAATACAGCTGGTCTGGGCTTCCAAGATAGTATTTTTCAACAACACCCAAGCTTGATGTACGTCTTTAACCTTTGCAACTGCTCCTTTTAGTTTTTTCTTAACTGTTTTCCTCATTCTATCATAGTCTCCCTTTCGAAAGTTAAAGGGTAGTACTATGGATTTCCTTACTATCCCTCCTCCACTAATTAAATCAAAGGCGATCATGCTATGATCACTATTGCCAAGTGGCCCCAACACCCTTATCTCTTGCACTACATCTGGTGTTCCACTAAGGACTAGGTCTAATATTGCTTCCCCTCTGGTCGGTTCATGAACCATCTGCTCCAAGAAGCAGTCATTTATTTCATCTAGGAACTTTATCTCCCTAGCATGTCCTGTTGTGACACTGACCCAGTCGATGCCGGGGTAATTGAAATCACCCATTATTATTACTGCACTGTAACTTTTGCTAGCTTCCTTGATTTCTTTGAGCATTTCATCATCCATTTGTTCATTCTGGCCAGGCGGACGATAGTACACCCCCACTGCCATCGCCTTCCCCTTTTTTACATGGAATTTCAATCCATAGAGATTCTACAGCAAATTTTGTTTCTTGCAAAACTTTAATCCTTTCTGACTCAATGCCCTCTCTAACATAGAGCGCAACCCCTCCACCAATTTGATCAGCTCTATCATTTCGATATAGTTTGTACCCAGGTATCACAGTGTCCCACTGGTTGTCCTCCTTCCACCATGTCTCTGATATTCCAATCATATCTAACCTCTCGTTTAGTGCTATATATTCTAACTCTCCCATCTTGTTTTGTAGACTTCTAGCATTTGCATACAAGCATTTTAGAGACTGTATTTTATTCATATTAATTTGGCTATTGGTAGACATGGGTAATTTGGGATCTTTAAGTTCTGTCTGCTCCATACTCGAGGGCATTTGGGCTACTTTACTCTTTTTTGGAACCTCTCTGCTTTTTGTAGTATCCTTCAAGGATACATTCTTCCGAACCATGCGCTCTTGGGCGCCTGTCGGCTTTCCCCTATTATCTAGTTTAAAAGCTGCTCTATCTCCTTTTTAAAGGTTAATGCCAGCAGCCTGGTTCCATCCCGGTTAAGGTGAAGCCCATCCCTTCGGAAAAGCCCCTCCTTTCCCCAGAATGTTCCCCAGTTCCTAACAAATCTGAACCCCTCATCTCTGCACCATTGTCTCATCCACGCATTGAGACTCCGGAGCTCTGCCTGCCTATTGGGTCCTGCGCGTGGAACGGGAAGCATTTCGGAGAACGCTACCCTGGAAGTTCTGGATTTCAACTTCCTACCTAAAAGCCTAAATTTAGCTTCCAGAACCTCCCTACCACATTTTCCTATGTCATTGGTACCAACATGTACCAAGACAGCAGACTCCTCCCCAGCACTATCTAAGACCTTATCTAGGTGGCGTGTGAGGTCCGCTACCTTCGCACCAGGCAGGCATGTTACCAGGCGATCCTCACGTCCACCAGCCACCCAGCTATCTACATGCCTAATGATCGAATCACCAACTATAACTGCTGTCCTAACCCTTCCCGCATGGGCACTTGGCCCTGGTGAAACCTCCTCGGTGCGAGAGGGGTTTACATCACCTGGAGGACAGGTCCTAGTTACAGGATCACTTCCTGCCACACCAGGGTGATGCTCTCCTGTCACGTGACCTCTCTTCTCCATGGCAACAGGGATGCTGCCAGACTGGAGGTGGGACTTCAGGACTATATCCCTGTAGGTCTCGTCTATGTACCTCTCTGTCTGTCTTATGTTTTCCAAGTCTGCTACTCTAGCCTCTAGAGAACGGACTCGTTCCCTGAGAGCAGAGAGCTCCTTGCACCTAGTGCACACGTAAGACCTCTCACCAGCTGGGAGAAAATCATACATGTGACACTCAATGCAAAAGACTGGAAAGCCCACATCCCGCTGCTGGACTGCTGTCTGCATCTTAGTTTTAAGTTTGTGTTTAGATCTTTAAGTTCTATATGTACTAAAGGGTGCAATGGATATTTATACCACTAAAACTGTACCTAAGAAGTTTAATATACCTTGTTCACCTGAAGCTTAATTAATCTCAGGTCCTTGGTGTATGACTGATTTGGGTAATGAGCTTCACCTGAGAGCACCTCCTGTCTTTTAAGTTGTGCAAGTACCTATAAAGCTGTGATTTTCCCAGGGGAGGGTGGGTGGGTGGGGGGTGGTGGGAGGGATATAACACTTATTAAAAAAGGGCTGCTACACAGTACCTTGTCCTGTGCTGCTGAGGAAAACTATATTCTGATTTGATTTAAATTATAGCTCTTTGCTGCTACTAGGCTCTAACCTATTATGAAATTTAAACTACAAGCTCTCTGCTGGATTCTAAATTTAACCAGAAAGCTCTCTTCTGTGTTTTAATTTGAAACTAAAAGTACTTTGCTGATGCTAGGCCCTGAGTGACTATGAAATTTAAACTACAGCTGTCTACTGGGTATGAAAGGTAACCAGAAAGTTCTCTTCTGTGTTTTTAAATTGAATCTTAAACTGTTGCTACTAGGCCCTGACTGATTTAACAAAAAAAATAGTGGGTTCACAGATTAATTAGCTTTAAAAGAAAAAAAATTCCTTTCAGAAAAATTCCCAGAAGTATATACTCACAATTTCAGATTTCTCTCCAGAAGTAACAGCCCCCTTTCCAGTCCTTCAAGACAGGGTCACAGAGCTCTGGTTGAGCTATTTATGCTTGTGCTGATGATGTAAGCAGTGACCTACTTCCTGGGTAATTAACAGTCCTTGCTTGGATAGAAGGAGTCTTTCAAAATGGCCTTTTGAACTGCCAGCTGGTGTTAACACCTATTGAAAAAGCTTCACAGGTTGCTTGCCCACTAGGTAGAAGGCCTCTTTGTAAAGGTCTCTAGAAGACTTTATATGCTGCTCAAGGAGTATTGACCTTGTTTTGCCTCTTGTGCTAAGCTATATTCTGATTTGATTTAAATTATAGCTCTTTGCTGCTACTAGGCTCTAACCTATTATGAAATTTAAACTACAAGCTCTCTGCTGGATTCTAAATTTAACCAGAAAGCTCTCTTCTGTGTTTTAATTTGAAACTAAAAGTACTTTGCTGATGCTAGGCCCTGAGTGACTATGAAATTTAAACTACAGCTGTCTACTGGTTATGAAAGGTAACCAGAAAGTTCTCTTCTGTGTTTTTAAATTGAATCTTAAACTGTTGCTACTAGGCCCTGACTGATTTAACAAAAAAAATAGTGGGTTCACAGATTAATTAGCTTTAAAAGAAAAAAAATTCCTTTCAGAAAAATTCCCAGAAGTATATACTCACAATTTCAGATTTCTCTCCAGAAGTAACAGCCCCCTTTTCCAGTCCTTAGTGGAACACAAGATCTGGTGCAAGAGATAAGGGTGTTGGGGCCACTTGGCAATAGTGATCATAGCATTTGATTTAATAAATGAAGGAAGGATGGTAAGGAAATCCACAGTACTACCTTTTAACTTTTGAAAGGGAGACTATGATAAAATGAGGAAGATAGTTTAGAAAAAACTAAAAGGAGCAGTTGCAAAGGCTAAGATTTACATCAAGCTTGGGTGTTTAAAAATATTATCTTGGAAGCCCAGACCAATTGTTTTCCATGCTTTAAGAAAAGTGGAAGGAAGTCCAAAAAACTGCCAGCATGATTTAAAGCTGAGGTCAGAGAGGCTGTTGCCAAAAAAGCATCTTTCAAGAAATGGAAAAAGGAGCCAAATGACAAAAACTGAAACACAAGCATTGGCAAGTTAGATGCAAGGCACTGATAAGGCAGGCAAAGAGAGAATTTGAGAAGAAACTTACTGTGGAAGCAAAAACGCATAATAAAGACTTTTTCAAGTACATTCGTAGCAAAAAAACCTGTGAAAGGGTCAGTTGGACCATTAGATAATAGAGGAATAAAAGGGGCACTAAGAGGGGACAAGGCCATAGCGAAGAGACTGAATGAATTCTTTGCTTCGGTGTTTACTGAGGAAGATGTAGGAATGTTACCCATGACTGAAATGGTATTTAAAGGAGATGCTGTGGAAGAACTGAAAGAAATATCGATACACTAGGAAGATGTATTGCAACTATTTGATAAACTGAAGAGTAGAAAATCACCTGGACAGAATGATATACATCCAAGGGTGTTGAAAGAAATGAAATATGAGATTGCAGACCTGCTATTAGTAATCTGTGAGCTATCATTAAAATCATCTCTAATACCTGAAGATTGGAGGATGGCCAATGTAACGCCAATTTTTATAAAGGGTTCCAGGGGTGATCTGGGAAACTACAGACTGGTGAGTCTGACATCAGTACCGGGATAAATGGTGGAAACCATCATAAAGAACAAAATTACTCATCATGTAGATAGTCATGGCTTAATGGGAGACAGCCAACATGGCTTTATCCAAGGAAGGTCTTGTCTTACAAATCTGTTATGTTTTTTTGAAGGTGTGAATAAACAGGTAGACAAAGGTGAGTCAGTTGATTTGGTGTATCTGGACTTTCAGAAAGCCTTTGACAAGGTCCCTCATGAGAAACGTTTGGCAAAATTAAAAAGCCATGGGATAGGAGACAGTGTAATATTATGGATCAGGAACTGGTTAAAAGGTGAATAGTGGAGTACCCCAGGGATCTGTGCTGGGTCCGCTGCTCTAACATATTCATAAATGACCGGGAAATGGGAATAACAAGTCAGGTTATCAAATTTGCAGATGACACAAAACTATTCAAAGTTGTTAAAACCCATGAGGATTGTGGAAAATTGCAAATGGATCTTGATAAATTGGAAGACTGGGCATCCAAATGGCAAATGAAATTTAATGTGGACAAGTGCAAAGTTATGCACCTAGGAAAGAAAAACCCAAACTATGATTACACGATGCAAGGTTCCACATTGGAAACCACCACCCAGGAAAAAGATTTAGGCGTCATCATAAACATGTTAAAACCCTCGGCCCAGTGTGCAGCCGTGGGCAAAAGAGCAAATAGAATGCTAGGTATGATAAGGAAAGGAATGGAGAATAAAACTAAGGATATTATAATGCCTCTGTATTGTTCCATGGTGCAACTGCACCTTGAATATTGTGTGCAATTCTGGTCGCTGTATCTTAAAAAGGATATACAGTAGCATTATTAGAAAAGGTACAGAAAAGAGCCAACAAAATGGTAAAGGGGATGAAAGGATACCCTTATGAAAAGAGGCTAAAAAAGTTAGAGCTCTTCAACCTTGAAAAGAAACGGCTGAGGGGAGATATGATAGAGGTCTATAAATTAATGAAAATTATCAAAATATAGAAAGACAAGGGGACATGCAATGAAGCTACAGGGTAACTTATTTAAGACTAATAATAGAAAATATTTTTTCACTCCACGTGTAATCAAATTCTGGAATTTGCTACTGGAGGATGTAATAAAAGCTGTTAGTGTAACCGGGTTTAAAAAGGTTTGGACAAGTTCCTGGAGGAAAGGTCCATAAACCACTCAGGAAATCTAATGCTTGCCCCAATACAAGCATTGTGGAACTTGTGTCTCTTGGGGAAACTGCTAGGTACTTATGACTTAGATTGGCCACTGTCAGAAAGGATTAAAGTTTTGCAAGAAACAAAATTTGCTGTAGAATCTCTATGGATTGAAATTCCATGTAAAAAGGGGAAGGCGATGGCAGTGGGGGTGTACTATCGTCCGCCTGGCCAGAATGAACAAATGGATGATGAAATGCTCAAAGAAATCAAGGAAGCTAGCAAAAGTTACAGTGCAGTAATAATAATGGGTGATTTCAATTACCCCGGCATCGACTGGGTCAGGGTCACGTCAGGACATGCTAGGGAGATAAAGTTCCTAGATGAAATAAATGACTGCTTCTTGGAGCAGCTGGTTCATGAACCGACCAGAGGGGAAGCCATATTAGACCTAGTCTTTAGTGGAACACCAGATCTAGTGCAAGAGATAAGGGTGTTGGGGCCACTTGGCAATAGTGATCATAGCATGATCGCCTTTGATTTAATTAGTGGAGGAGGGATAGTAAGGAAATCCACAATACTACCTTTTAACTTTCGAAAGGGAGACTATGATAAAAAGAGGAAAACAGTGAAGAAAAAACTAAAGGGAGCAGTTGCAAAGGTTAAAGACGTACTGTCGGGGCTCACCCGTGTGGCCAGGCAGTTGCCTAGTGGTACGAGAGGGTTCCGATTGTCCTTTGTATAAATTCAGCCCATATAGCATGTAGTTGTGTCCTTTAAAGGATTAGAGCCAAGTGCAAAGGTCGCAGGAATATTTCTTTATTTGAGAAATAAGGATTTCCTAACCAAATTAAATTCTTTGGCAAGAATAGTTTTGAAGCTTACAAAACAAAGTCAGGATACTTCTCCATATAAACACAAGCCTATTGAACAGTCCTTGGCTTGGTTAGTTTAAACCTTTGTTTCACATGTAAAAACTCTTTTTACAACAGCAGTCTGCTTTCTGGTCCCCAGGAGGCACTATAAATCTCCACAGTTACCTTCACAGCAGGTATAGCAATATTTCCTGGTCCACCAAGAGACTTTCCAAATGCAGTAGTATTTCTTCCAGTTATAATATGAACTTTTAGCTTCTTCCTGGCTTTCTTATCCCTGCAGCTTTTATCAGCCAAGCTACCATTAAAAGCCTAGCTAAAAGTTATGGGCTTTTCATAAAATATCCTTGTTAAGAACTTCTGGGTTTTCTCCAGCTAAACAAACCCTATTTAGTTCGTATTCCTCTAGCACAGATAACACATTCAGTAATTAAGAACGCCTGGGTTTTCCTCCAGCTCATTAAACCCCTATTCAGTTCTTTTACTCTTCCTTGGCACAGACAGCACAGTCTATCTCCATGTCTGAAACACTGCTTGCATCCAAACTGTCCCCCAGGTCCATCTCTTCCTCGCTAGGCTCCTTCAGATATCTGCTTTCCTTAGTATCCGCCTGAGAAGCTTTTGTAGGTTGTAAAGCCTTCAAGACTTGCTCCCAGCCATGCTTTACAGAATGTGAGCTTGTGGGGGAAGGGCAGAAAAAAGGTTTCCCTGTTAAGCAGCTCTTTTAAAGCTTGTAAAGGGCTCACCTTGCTAGTAGTGCTTTTCCTTCCTGTAGGCTCCTTAGAGTGGGAAGGGTTAGGCCATGAGCTTCTGGAGAATATCTCCTCCTCCGAGGAATCCTTCCCTGAGCTCTCCACTGACCTTCTCAGCTCTCTGTTCCTGCTTTCAAACTGCTTCTGTGCAAGCTGCTTCTGTGTCTCCTGTTTCTCTCTTGTCTGTGTCTGTGACTCCGTCTCTTTCTCTCTCCTTCCCTCTCCACGTTTCTTTGCCTGTTTGTGAGTGCAACTTCTCTGCCTAAATGTTTGGGGCTGTCCTATGGGTCTTGACTCCGCCCCCAAACCACTCCCATCTCCTCCCTCTGTCTCCATGGGAACAGGGCGTGTCCCTAGGTCTGCACTCCTCTGTGGGGAATCTTTGTCTTTAGTTTGGGTGTTAACCCTTCCTGTGCTTGCAGTTTCTTTGGGAAAAGAAAAAAAAGGCTGCTTTTTCTTTCTTTCTCTGCATTCTGAGCCTGCTTCTCCACCACATAACCCCCCCCTTAAGATATTCCGGGCTGGCGTCTCTAGCGCACAGCACGGAATCCATCTTTGGGTCTGTGGGCCTGCAGGATACCTATCTAGCCTGTCCTCTCTTGCAGCCAGCCGGGCAAGTGCTACTCTTTCATGCCATGGCTGCAGCACATTAATGTGGAAGATTTGTTCCTTCCCTCTCCCAGTTCCTACGGCATATGAAACTGGTCCTACCCGTCTGAGGACTCTATAGGGTGCTTTCCACCTGCTCTCGAATTTTGAAGTAGGTCCTGTCACCATTACCAGCACCTTTTCACCCACCTCCAATTGACGTGGTCGGGTGCGCCGGTCATAGTAACCCTTCTGGCGGGCTTGGCTCGCCATCATATTGTCCACCACCACCTGGGATGTCCGCTCTAAGCGTCCCTTTAAATCCCTTAAAAGGTTTGGTACTTCTATCTCCTCTAGCTCGGGTTCCACCCACTGCTCTCTTAAGATATCCAGTACCCCTCTGGGAGCTCTCCCGTACATCAGTTCGTACGGAGAGACGCCCATTGATGTCTGCCGGCGCTCCCTACAGGCATATAAGGTGAATGGCAACATTACATCCCACTCCGCCATATTGCCTTCCAGACTCCTCCTCAACATTCGTTTGAGGGTCTGGTTCTGTCTTTCCACCAGGCCGTTAGTTTGCGGGTGATAGGCAGCAGTTTTTATGTGTCTGATGCCAAAGGCATCCCAGACTTGGGCAAGGTAACGTGAGAGAAAGTTACTGCCCCTGTCTGTTAAAACTTCTCTTGGAAAACCAATTTCACAAAAGAGTTTTATAATTTCCGTGGCCATGGTCCGCGCTGACACATTGCGTAGGGGAATGGCCCACGGAAAGCGTGTCGCCTGATCCACAATGACCAGTATATACTGATATCCCCTAGGGGTCTTAGTTAGGGGCCCCACTAAGTCCATAGCCAATCTGTCCACTGGTTTGGTTACCAGGGGCAAGGGAATTAATGGCACCTTCTTGGGATGAACCATGGTAACCCTCTGGCACGCTGGGCAAGCTTCACAAAACTTTGCAGTCTCTTTAAATACGCCCGGCCAATAGAAGCGGCCCATGATTTGATCTAGGGTGCTATGGAAACCCTTAGCACATGACCACCCGGTGGGGGGGGCATGTGCTAACCTTAGGACCAAATTTTTAAAAGTAGTAGGGACTACTAATTGCTTCCTTATGGTTCCTAAATGAGGGTCTAAACTTTCACAGTAAAGTATTTCCCTGTCTAGCACAAATCGTGGCAATGTCTCTGAGCCCGTATTGGCATACTCAAACGCTCGCTTTAGGGCAGGATCCTCCCTTTGCTCATTAGGGAAAGAAGGGAACTTCCCTACCAGCTCTGCAGGAGCCCATGGTAATCCCTCTCCATTGGCTAAGTCCGCCCGATTCTGAGCCCTGGCCTGCCTTCCATGGCGTTTATCTGCCTTACTCTCTCTTTTCCTTTCCCTAGAGGGTGTTATTAACTCTTCGTGTGCGGGTAAACTACAGCTGGGATCTCCACTCGAGTCCTCTTCTTCCTCCCTAGCCTTGGTTTTGGCCCTCGTAGACACTAACCCAGTCTTGGCCTCTAAACCCTTGGCTAGCCCACGTTTGAACTGTGGCCAGTCCCGCCCTAAAACTATTGGATATGGAAGTTTTGGGACTACGGCTACAGTGATAGTTTTCTTCAAGCCTAGGCCTTTCACCATAACTTTCTCTAAGGGATAAGCTGATGCTGCGCCGTGTACACATCGAATCCTTATGTTCCCTTCTGAATGTTTTTCTATGTGACCTCCTCTCCTGGCTTGTATCTCTGCCCACAGCTGTTGGGAGACCATCGACTGGTCGGCGCCTGAATCCAAGAGCGCCTCCACTGGGATGTCCTCCACTTCCACTGACAGCAGAAATCCCTCTCCTCTTTCCTTGGAGGGGTTTGTTATTAACACTGTCCTAGTGTGACAATCTTTTTTGAGATGGCCCTTTATTTCCACAACCGTAACATTTGCGCTGCTCATACCCTGACCTTCCTAGGGGTTTTCCTCGGGTAACCTCTCCTAGCATGGTCCTGCTCATTCTTTCCGGTTCCCTTACACTGGCTTGGCTCAAACCTGCTCCCTTTATTTGGCCTACTACTCGAGCTTCTAAGAACCGCTCTGCCAAAGAAGTTGCATCTTTTGTGCTTTTGCAATCCTGTAAGACCAGGAAAGATCGCATTTCCTGTGGCACAGCCTCTATAAATTGTTCTAGAGCAATCATATCCAGAATGGCATCAACAGTTTTTCCTTCGGGCAATAACCACTTGTACATTAATGCCTTGAGGCGCTGACACAAAGCACGAGGCGTCTCATCTGGCCTCAATTTACAAGCCCTAAAAAGATGGCGGTAGACCATTGGAGTCAATCCTAATCGGTCTCTCACAGCCTTTTTTACCTCGTCGTAAGTGGAGGCAAGCTCAGCAGGCACGGCCCTATATGCTGCGAGAGGTTCCCCTGTAAGGGAGGCTGCTATACGTATGGCCCATTGCTCTGCTGGCCATCCACTTAGGACTGCCACACGTTCGAAAACCTCAAAGTAATCGTCTACATCATCCCCTGGGGTCAATGGCCCAAATGAGAAAGTTCCTTTACCACCATATCCCAGTCCTAGTAAAGTTCCTGAGGAACTAGACACAGTCCTTAGCTCCTCCGACGTCTTCTTCTGCTCCGTCATCCACGTGGTCATCATATCCAGGAGCGGCTGTTGCTGTTCCCTCATCATGGCAGCCATCCGTTCTTGCGACTTTACAGCTGTCTCCTGCTGTTGGCGGAAGCAGTCTGCCATCCAATTGTGAAGCTCGGCACGCTCCATACTGCGATGCTGGAAAGAAAACAGAGAGAAAAGACACACCAAGTGCGGCCCTTATCACAGCAACCCCTCTCCTCCACCTGCAGAACCTCCCCCCTTGCAGCAATCCTGGATTAACCCCTTTAAATACGGGTTTACCTGCTGCAAGTGGTGAATCAGGCCTCTCAGCACCGTCAGTACCAGCTGGGCTCTCCAACTCCGGTCCGCTCTGCTGAGTCTCCGGTTCGGGTTCTCTCTGCAGAAACTTTGAGGAAGGCTTTCAGGATGTCTCTCTGGCCACCTTGTAAATCCTGATCTTCTTTGTAGCTTCAGTTGGTAGGTTTTTTCCTCATCCAATAACTACGCCACCTGTCGGAGTTCCCCCGTGTGGCCAGGCAGTTGCCTAGTGGTACGAGAGGGTTCCGATTGTCCTTTGTATAAATTCAGCCCATATAGCATGTAGTTGTGTCCTTTAAAGGATTAGAGCCAAGTGCAAAGGTCGCAGGAATATTTCTTTATTTGAGAAATAAGGATTTCCTAACCAAATTAAATTCTTTGGCAAGAATAGTTTTGAAGCTTACAAAACAAAGTCAGGATACTTCTCCATATAAACACAAGCCTATTGAACAGTCCTTGGCTTGGTTAGTTTAAACCTTTGTTCCACATGTAAAAACTCTTTTTACAACAGCAGTCTGCTTTCTGGTCCCCAGGAGGCACTATAAATCTCCACGGTTACCTTCACAGCAGGTATAGCAATATTCCCTGGTCCACCAAGAGACTTTCCAAATGCAGTAGTATTTCTTCCAGTTACAATATGAACTTTTAGCTTCTTCCTGGCTTTCTTATCCCTGCAGCTTTTATCAGCCAAGCTACCATTAAAAGCCTAGCTAAAAGTTATGGGCTTTTCATAAAATATCCTTGTTAAGAACTTCTGGGTTTTCTCCAGCTAAACAAACTCTATTTAGTTCTTATTCCTCTAGCACAGATAACACATTCAGTAATTAAGAACTCCTGGGTTTTCCTCCAGCTCATTAAACCCCTATTCAGTTCTTTTACTCTTCCTTGGCACAGACAGCACAGTCTATCTCCATGTCTGAAACACTGCTTGCATCCAAACTGTCCCCCAGGTCCATCTCTTCCTCGCTAGGCTCCTTCAGATATCTGCTTTCCTTAGTATCCACCTGAGAAGCTTTTGTAGGTTGTAAAGCCTTCAAGACTTGCTCCCAGCCATGCTTTACAGAACGTGAGCTTGTGGGGGAAGGGCAGGAAAAAGTTTCCCTGTTAAGCAGCTCTTTTAAAGCTTGTAAAGGGCTCTCCTTGCTAGTAGTGCTTTTCCTTCCTGTAGGCTCCTTAGAGTGGGAAGAGCTAGGCCATGAGCTTCTGGAGAATATCTCCTCCTCCGAGGAATCCTCCCCTGAGCTCTCCACTGACCTTCTCAGCTCTCTGTTCCTGCTTTCAAACTGCTTCTGTGCAAGCTGCTTCTGTGTCTCCTGTTTCTCTCTTGTCTGTGTCTGTGACTCCGTCTCTTTCTCTCTCCTTCCCTCTCCATGTTTCTTTGCCTGTTTGTGAGTGCAACTTCCCTGCCTAAATGTTTGGGGCTGTCCTATGGGTCTTGACTCCACCCCCAAACCACTCCCATCTCCTCCCTCTGTCTCCATGGGAACAGGGCGTGTCCCTAGGTCTGCACTCCTCTGTGGGGAATCTTTGTCTTTAGTTTGGGTGTTAACCCTTCCTGTGCCTGCAGTTTCTTTGGGAAAAGGAAAAAAAGGCTGCTTTTTCTTTCTTTCTCTGCATTCTGAGCCTGCTTCTCCACCACAGTACATGAAGCTTGGGTGTTGTTGAAAAATACTATCTTGGAAGCCCAGACCAGCTGTATTCCACGCTTTAAGAAAAGTGGAAGGAAGTCCAAAAAACTGCCAGCATGGTTTAAAGGTGAGGTCAGAGAGGCTGTTGTTGCCAAAAAAACATCTTTCAGGAAATGGAAAAAAGAGCCAAACGACGAAACCTGGAAAGAGCACAAGCACTGTCAAGTCAAATGCAAGGCATTGATAAGGCAGGCAAAGAGAGAATTTGAGAATAAGCTTGCTGCGGAAGCAAAAACGCGCAATAAAGACCTTTTCAAGTACATTCGTAGCAAAAAACCTGTGAGACAGTCAGTTGGTCCATTAGATGATAAAGGGGTTAAAGGAGCACTAAGAGGCGACAAGGCGATAGCGGAGAGACTGAATGAATTCTTTGCTTCAGTCTTTACTGAGGAAGATGTAGGGATGTTACCCATGAACTGAAGTGGTATTTAAAGGTGCGGAAGAATTGAAGGAAATATCGATACATCGGGAAGATGTCTTACAACTATTAGATAAACTGAAGAGTAGCAAATCACCTGGGCCGGATGGTATACATCCAAGGGTGTTGAAAGAACTGAAATATGAGATTGCAGACCTGCTATCAGTTAGTCTGTGAACTATCATTAGAATCATCTCTAATACCTGAAGATTGGAGGATCGCCAATGTAACACCAATTTTTAAAAAGGGTTCCAGGGGTGATCCGGGAAACTACAGACCGGTGAGCCTGACGTCAGTACCGGGAAAAATGGTAGAAACCATCATAAAGAATAAAATTACTCAGCATGTAGATAGTCACAACCTAATGGGAGACAGCCAGCATGGCTTTAGACAAGGAAGATCTTGTCTTACTAATCTGTTATGTTTTTTTGAAGGAATGAATAAACAGGTTGGACAAAGGTGAGTCGGTTGATATTGTGTATCTGGACTTTCAGAAAGCCTTTGACAAGGTCCCTCATCAGAGACTTTTGGCAAAACTAAAGAGTCATGGGATAGGAGGCAGTGTACTATTGTGGATCAGGAACTGGTTAAAAGATAGAAAGCAGAGGGTAGGGCTAAATGGCCAATTTTCCCAATGGAGAAAGGTGAATAGTGGTGTACCCCAGGGATCTGTGCTGGGTCCGCTGCTTTTTGACATATTCATAAATGACCTGGAAAGTGGAATAACGAGTGAGGTTATCAAATTTGCAGATGACACAAAACTATTTAAAGTTGTTAAAACCCAAGACGATTGTGAAAAATTACAAGAGGATCTTGATAAATTGGAAGACTGGGCATCAAAATGGCAGATGAAATTTAATGTGGACAAGTGCAAGGTTATGCACCTAGGGAAGAACAACCCAAACTATGGTTACACGATGCAAGGTTCCACATTAGGAACCAGCACCCAGGAAAAAGATTTAGGCGTCATTGTGGATACCATGTTAAAATCCTCGGCCCAGTGTGCAGCGGCAGCCAAGAGAGCAAATTGTGTGCAATTCTGGTCGCTGTATCTTAAAAAGGATATAGCGATTTTAGAAAAGGTTCAGAGAAGAGCCACCAAAATGGTAAAGGGGATGGAAGGATACTCCTATGAAGAAAGGCTAAAAAGGTTAGGGCTCTTTAACCTGGAAAAGAGATGGCTGAGGGAAGATATGATAGAAGTCTATAAATTAATGAACGGAGTGGAACGGGTAAACGTAGATCGATTGTTTACGTTATCAGAATATAGAAAGACTGGGGGACATGCAATGAAGCTACAGGGTAAGCTATTTAAGACTAATAAAAGAAAATATTTTTTCACTCAACGTGTAATCAAACTCTGGAATTTGTTACCGGAGGATGTAGTAAAGGCTGTTAGTGTAGCTGGGTTTAAAAAGGTTTGGACAAGTTCCTGGAGGAAAGGTCCATAAACCATTATTAAGAAGGGACCCAGGATATCAATGCTTGAACCAATACAAGCATTGTGGAACTTGTGTCTCTTGGGGAAACTGCTAGGTACATATGACCTAGATTGGCCACTGTTGGAAACAGAATACTGGGCTTGATGGACCTTGGTCTGACCCAGTATGGCATATCTTATGTTCTTATATGTTCTTATGTTAACCTTCCTGGGATGGTGAGAGGCTCTGGATGTTCTAGAGCCAGAAAGGCTAAGTTCTCTAGTAGAAAGTCAAAGGCCCTGAGGAGGCTGAGGCTGTTGGGCCGTAGCAGTCCTCGCAGCCTGTGTTTTGGCCTGTTTTGGTTGTTGCTGTCTCTTTGTAGCAAAACGACCTTGAGAAGAGGCCTGACCATAAGAAGAAAATTTCCCTTTCTTTGGGAAAGATCCCTTTTTGAACAACCTCTTTTTAAAAGGAGCAGTAGTAGACTTTGAAAGTCTATCTAAAGCAGAGTTTTCAGCATCCATTTGGTTGGCCTTTGCTTGCCAATCTTTGCCAAGCAGGTTTTCGCCTGTACAGGGAAGGTTACCTAGACCATCCTGTACCCAGGATTCCAAATCAGAGGCTTGCAACCAAGCAACTCTGCGTGCACCTATGGCAATAGCCGAGGCTCTACTGGCACCCTCAAAAGAGTCAAAGGCTGCACGGTTGGAAAACTTGGAGACATCCTGTGCATGTTTAAGCCAGGTGATGTATTCTTCTCTCTTATCTTCTGACATAAAAGGAGATAAGGTTTGCAGATGATCTGTAACTTCTTTTAGAAACATCCCCATATAGAGACTATAGGAGTTGATTCTGGCTACAAGCATACTGGCCTGGAAGATTTTCCTGCCAAAGGCATCTAAAGTTCTGCATTCTCTTCCTGGAGGAGCAGAGGAGTGCCTTTTTGTACTCTTGATCTTTTTCATAGCAGACTCTACCACAATAGAGTGGTGAGGAAGCTGAGTCTTATGAAACCCAGGACAAGGAGGAACACGATACATGGTGTCCAACCTACGAGAATGAGGGGAGGTGGAAAGAGGAGTCTCCCATATGCCCAACATGTGATCATAAAGAATCTCATGTATTGGTAAGGTGGCTGCCTCTTTAGGAGCCTTAGGATATTGTAGGATATCCAATTTTTTGGCTCTAGGTTCAGTCTCAGAGGTCACTGAGATGGACAGGCCTTTGGCCACCTCCCTAATGAAGTCCTGAAAAGACAAGTCTTCAGGAGGAGACATTCTCCTTTTTGGAGAAGAGAGTTCCTGAGGAAGGATGCCCGATGCTTCAATTGAGGCCTCTGAAGAATCAGAGTCTTCAGAGGAATCGAAGTATCGACTATCTGGATGCTCTCGTAGAGCCCGATACGCATACCGGGAGGTATCGACATCGGGAGTAATCGGTACCGGGTTGGTACTGATGGGCATCACTGGATAGCGTACCGCTGCGGTCGATGCTGATGTCGATGCAAGCGGTACTGGTATCGGGGCCGATATCGGGTCCGGTATCGGAATCGGTACAGGTACTGACAACGGGGTTTGTTGCGGTACCGTAGGCGTTGCAGCTTGAATGAATGCCGTGATGGCACGCTGCATGGTCAGAATATTCTGATCCATTGACGCCACCAATGTCTGGATATCGGTACCGGTAGAAACTGCTGGTACCCCAGAACATTGTAACAGGTGATCGGTCGAGGCCGAGCCATCGATGTCAACCTGTGACCCCATAGGTAGTGCTTTGGAAGCCGAAGCCTCCCGCCGGGGTAATTTTGCCGGTGTGGTATCCTCAAGAGTAAGCCCGGGGGCATCTCGATACTTAGAGGGAGATGAACTCTTTGAGGACCGGCCAGATTTAAGTTTGGTTACCTGAGATCCATGGGATGAAGAAGAAGCCCTGGAAGACGTCGATGCCACGGAAGCTGCATCAGAGGGAAACAGGGTACTGAGCTTAGCTGCCCGATTCTGTAACCCTCTTTTAGACATCATGGAACAGAACTCATAATCCGCAATGGAGTGGTCAGGACCTAAACATTTTAGACACCAGTCATGGGTGTCAGTGACAGAAATAGTGCTGCTGCACTTTATGCATTTCTTAAACCCGGAGGCGGGTTTTTCCATAAGGGAAAAATATATCTGTAGGCCTAAGGCCCCAGAAGAAAAATGCACTGAAAAGAGTAGAAGTTTGTTTGTTTGTTTTTTTAAAGAAAGAAAAAGGACCGGTGGTACCGGTGCGGAATTGAGAAGGCAGACACGCGACTAAAGAAAAATAAAAGAAAATAAGAAATTCTTCAGCGGTGACAGGAAACACGACCTGCTGGCTCCGCGGAAAAGAAGAACTAGAGAGAGGCAGTTAGGAAAGGCGGGAAGGCAGTGCGCAGGCGCTGTGGGATGCTCCCAAAAGCTTTCTTTCTGGACGCTGGGGAGCGTTCCCGCGCAGGCTCCGTCGGTACCGACGATATCCATATGTGAAGACTCATTCCTGCTTGTTCCTGGAGATACCCTCCTAACTCCCCTATGTGCTCCGATGTGTGTCAGGGACAGAGCGGAGGCGGCAACAAGTGATAACTGGGCAGCAGCGATATTGCTTGCTGCCTGGTTAGCGATCTGCGCCAAAAGGACAGGCGAGAAAAACCATTGCCTATCTTTCAGCGCAGGAGTTAACCGGGCAGCATGCAATATCGCTGCTGCCCGCTTACCTGGCTTCCAGCACGTGCGGCGATCCCTGGACGTTCAATGCCGGGGCACTGAATATTCAGGGTTAAGGGTTGGTGGGCAGGGCCTTGCGCCATAGCAGCACATAGCCTGCCCAGAAGAATATCGGGCCCTGTGTGATTTCAGAAGACTCCCCTAGATTTTTGAACATTCTGCTCTAGACATTCTAGATTATTCCCTTCTAAAATCCCACTTTTTGTGAGTTGAAATGTTTGTCTTTGTAGTAGACTTGTCTACTCAAGTATAAATTAACATATGGAAGCCTGCCTCTTGAAACATCTTTTAATATAACTGAACTGTTTCTATAACTATGTATATATTTTAGCTTTGGTAAGTACTTGAAATAAGTGTATTCAAAATATTAAGTGTTACCAATGATACATGACAATTGTAGCCAATTACTTAGAAATCTGTTTGTCTAAAATCAGGGAAACAAGATGGTGTCTGTACAGGAGATGTGGAGTTAACACACTGCACTTGGTCATGGAAGATCATCAGTCTATGCTCTCTTCTCTGTCCAAGAGTCTGTAAAAGGAAGGTCACAACCAAGTTTCGATATGTTCATATTATCCCTCTTCTCAAGTCTCTTCATTGGCTCCAGTTCAATGCTCTCCTGCTGACCTATAAGTGCATTCACTCTGCATTTCCTCACTACCTTTCCTCGCTTACCTCTCCCTACACCCCTCCTCGGGAAATCTGCTTTTCTGTCAGATCGCTTCAATCTGTGCCCTTCTGTTGTCAAATGCATTCCAAAGCATTATTTGTCAAAAATAGTAAAACTGCTATGGGTTGAACCTTTATTCCTAGAAGGTAATTTTATATTCAGGCGCCTAGTTTTAGGCAACCAGAACTCAGCTATCTTGAGCTATCTTTATAAAATAGGGGTAAATCACACTTGCCTTAGGTGTAAATTACCACATCTAGATTCCTAAAGAATGCACGTACGTTATAGTATTTTGTAATGTATCTGTATAAGTTTATGCTCTGCTCTAGCTCTGCACACATGTGAAAGAACGCATGATCAGTCTTATCTACATACTTACATAATAGTGACCAGCAAAAATATGCGCATAAGTGCCCATTTGTGTGCGTAAGCCCTTGAAAACAGGTGATTTCTACTGCATATCTTTAAGTGACTCCTTATAAAACTACACAGTTAGTACCTCCATGTGAACCTTGGGCCCTCACAAAAAAAACGTTTCTGGTTATGCCACTCATATATGCACGCAGGCTGACAAAAGCACATATACTTTTATGTGGCCTGTGCCCGGGTATTCCTGACAGCAGTAACTGGGCAAAGCATAGGGCAGAATTCCAAAGTACATGCATTCTTCATAAAATGCATATGTTTATGTTTATTTATTCATTTGATATACCGCCCCCCATGACATCGGGGTGGTTTACAACATTTCAAAAAAACAAAAGAAAAGAAAATGGGGGGGGGGGGAACACCCCAGAAAGGAACTACAAAATTTGATAGGAAAGGAAGAGAAAAGAGTCATTCACGCAGAAACAGTCAAAACAACAGAGCTAAGGTAGAGAACAGGAGGCGGGGGGGAGGGAGATCAGAGACAGAGGGAGGGAGGTCAAAAGCAGAAGAGAAAAGGTGGGTCTTCAGAAGGGAATGAAACTTAGAATAGGATTCTTCTAGCCGAAGTGCAGTAGAAAGGGAGTTCCATAAAGAGGGACCGAGGTAGAAGAAGGCTGACTGCCGGGTGGACTGTAAGTGTGCATTGGATGGAAAGGGGAGTTGGAGCCGATTAACATGTACAGAGCAGAGACTTCAGGTGGGAGTATGAAAAATGAGGAGGTCTGCTAAATACTGAGGTCTATGAGTATAGATGGTTTGGTGTACCAGCGTGAGAATCTTGAATTGAATCCGAAAGTCCAGTGGAAGCCAGTGAAGCTGACAGAGAATAGGGGTAATATGATCTTGATGGGAGGCATGTATGATGAGTCGGGCTGCTGTATTTTGAATTAACTGTAACCTACATCTTTGATACTGGGGAACACCGGTAAGGGCCAGATTGCAGAAGTCTAACCTGGAGATATTACATTTTACCACAGCTTCATTTACCATAGGAAGTTGTTAACCTGCAGTAACTCACTATCACAGCTTAGTAACTCCCAGGGCCAGTGCAAGTATATTGAGTGTCCTAGGCCAGGGCCGGTGCTAGGATTTCTGGTGCTCCCCCCTGCAACCTATAGATAAGTGCCCCCTCCATCATTATTAATGCTGGCTACACTTCACCTTCCTTCCCCCCCCCCCAAACTCCTTTGTGAACTCTTTTCACATGATGCTAGTATTTCTCCTTCAAGTCCAGTGTTGTAAGAAATTGCAGTGAAGGGGCAAATGCATAGCCAGAACAAAGATAACTACTAAGTAGTAAATATTTATCATCATATGAACAGGCTGTGATAGTTCAAGAACATGCTAAATTGTAGATATGAATCAATACGGACAGCTCAAAAATATTTTACTCACTGATAAAATATGCAGGAGGAAGATTTTGTACAGAACGTAGGAATCAACAACATGACAGCCATGCAGTCAATGTATATCTAGAAACTATAAGCGAAATTGATATAATGTTGACACAAAGAATAGTCGCAATATAGTCTGTCACTGTAGGAAGACAATGACAACATTAATACACTAATTTAAACCACATGCGTTAAGCAGGTTTCAACGACAAACCAGTAGGTTACAAGATATAACTCTGTGAAGAATAATTAGCAAATAGGCCAGCAGTATATAAGCATGTCATTAGATTGTTGTAAAATAAGAAAATATACTCTGAATATATTATTCATATGCCAGCATTTCAGAATGCTTTGCTGTGTCCAGGTAATTCACTGTTTAATAAACTGAACCAGGAAGCCCAGTGTCCAAAAAATACATTAACGCAAACTGACTATTTTTCCCTAAAATCTTTTACTGTACCATGCTTTGATAAGACAAACAGCCTTCCACAGACTCCCAAACATGAAAACAACATCCTTAAACAGCAACCGGTATTGTAAAAGATGTTCATTTAGGGCCATTCTGATCCAGCATCTTTTAAACAGCTCCCAGAGTTCCAACGGGGGTCACAAAATCAGTTGCCCTTGCCTCCCCAATAAATCCATGCTTTCTCCTTGCTGGATTACAGGATTTGTTTTCATTTCTTGAACAAGCCTCTTTTATTCTGACTTTCTCTCGCTCTACCTTCATACCGACAGTCATACAGTCAAGGTACCAGCAGTAGAAAGTGAAGCTGGAATGAGAGAAAAGCGAGAATAACGGATGCTTTCTGACTGGATCAGGGAGTAAGATCCGTGCTTTTTCCATTACTCCTAGGTTTTCAAGATTTCTTTCCCAAAAATGTACTGTCCTCCAGAGTAAAGTGAGAGAAAAAACTCACACACAGGCATCTGCATTATTGTCAGAAACTAACATAATGGCAAGGTGTAAGTAGAGTAGGTGCAACTAATGCTACCACAAGCACGGTAATTGCAGAGGGATGTACCTGCGCCCTCCTGCAATTAGCCTACAGCCCTGTGCTGGTTACATGTGTTACTGTACCAGTGCAGAGCTTAGTAAACATGCCACTAAATGTGCCAAAGAACAAGAGGAACTGGCAATTCTAATATAACTCCTCTAAACCGCACACGGGGCCAGCATGATGTTAATGTAAATATATATTCTGCAAAAAACAAAGGAAATGCAGAATGCTCGCACACCAACGAACTAAAAGTAAAAGCGAGAATCATAGTGCAATTTATACCACCAAATTAGAACTCACTTTATTTTGTTATAAATAATGTTATGATTCTTGCTTTTTCTTTTTGAACATATTCTGCATCCATAGAACTCCTCTCTCGACAAGGGTGCTCTGCAGAATTATCACATTCAAAAACAGAACTCGATTTATATATAGACTTTTGCAAGTGCCATTAAATATCCCCATTTAAGGCACGGTTTACTAAGCTGTAAACCGTGTAAATGCTTTTCGAATATCGGGCCCTAAGCATTCATTAATTGCATTGTATTTCATTACAGTTCTTGCAAGTTTCTTCTTGATTATAAATACAACACCATTTCTTCTTTGTCTTTCATTTCCAGCATTGTAGACTATATGATCATCAGATGCAAAGTGTCCGATAACAGTCCATTTCAGTTCACGGACACCCAACAAATCAAGCTGTGCATGTTCCATTTCATTCTTGAACACCTTCAGCTTCCCTTGGTTCATGCTTCGTATGTTCCATGTCCCAATATATAAGACATCTTTACAGCTTCTGACTCTCATTTCATGTGCAGCTACATCAGCAGTCAGACGTCCTGAGGGCTTTGATCCAACCACATCATAAATGCTGGCTTTACTCTGAAAAGTCTTCAGCTCTTCCCCAGTAGCCAGCTGAGTGCCTTCTGACCTGGGGTCTCATCTTTCAGCACTATAGTGCTATTTGTTTTGTTGTGACTATCGATTGGGTTTTCGTGGCACGATACAGCAGTAGATTGCCGGGCCTTTCTTCTGCCCAGGTAATTCTAGTGGTGTTGCAGTTGTCACAGAAATGTGATCCTCTGCCGCCAAGACCATCCCATTCTGCTGCTGCCCAGATGGGCGGTCTATCTTGGTCTGGCGCCTCAGCTGAGACCTGTCCATCTTGGGAGACCCTGCCAGTAGTTAAGCTACCGATAACAGCTTTCAGCATCACTTGTCCCTCACAGCACAACAAGCTGGTTTTTTTCTAAGTTTTTCTATTTTCAAGTATTTTTGGATCTGATGTCTGTATTATTTTCTACTTCTCTCTTTGGATATATATATATATGTGTGTGTGTGTGTGTGTGTGTGTGTGTGTGTGTGTGTGTGTGTGTGTGTGTGTGTGTGTGTGTGTGTGTGTGTCTGTGTGTGTGTGTGTGTCTGTGTGTGTGTGTGTGTGTGTGTGTGTGTGTGTGTGTGTGTGTGTGTGTGTGTGTGTGTGTGTGTGTGTGTGTGTCTGTGTGTGTGTGTGTGTGTGTGTGTGTGTGTGTGTGTGTGTGTGTGTGTGTGTGTCTGTCTGTCTGTCTGTGTGTGTGTGTGTGTGTGTGTGTCTGTCTGTGTGTGTGTCTGTGTGTGTGTGTGTGTGTGTGTGTGTGTGCGCATGCCTTTCTAAACTAGGCTTAAAAATATATGTTTTTCTGATTCTTTTAAAGATACCTTGTTATAAAGTTCATGTCAAACTGACTAAATTTAGGTCGACAACCCTAGAGACAAATAGCAGTTCTAAAATAAATCTTTGACCAGCTGGATTAAGGAGGATTTTTTAAACTGAAAACCTAACTGGTTATGTCTGTCTGAAAATGTTCCTAAAGGTAACCAGCTGAAATTAGCAAGCTTAATTTATCTGCTCAGTAGCTTTTCAAAAAATTGACCCCAATTTAGACTAGAAACAAAACGACAAAGACACTGTTAAACACAGCATCTGAATTTTCAAGAACATAAGTCAAACAAGAGTACCACTGCCTGAGAGCCTCAAACAACTGCAACACACAGATGTCTCAGACAGAAGTTTTATAGACAAAGCACTCTGGTGTTTTCATAGAGAAACGGACTGCAGATAACAGCCATACGGCCCATCCAGTCTGCCTATCCATGCCAAATACTAAGCCCTACAATCCTCTTCTCTCACTTAGAGATCCTCTGCGCTTGTCCCATGCCTGCTTGAATTCAGATACAGTCCTCGTCTCTGCCGCTTCCACTAGAAGGCCATTTCACGCATCCACCACCCCTTCCGAAAAGAAATATTTCCACAAATTGCTCCTGAGTCTATCCTCCTTCATCTTCATCCTTTCAACTGGGTGTTTATACCATTAATACCACAGATCTATTTAAATATCCCTTCCATATTTCCCCTTGCCTGCTTTTCTTCCAAAGTATACATAGTGAGATCTTTACGTCTGTCCCCATATGCATTATGACAAAGACCATTTTAGTAGCCACCATCTGCACAGACTTCATCCTGTTTATATCTTTCTGAAGGTGTGGTCTCCAGAACTGCCACAGTACTCCAAATGAGGTCTCACTTGAGACTTATACAGAGGCACTATCCCCTCTTTTTTCTGCTGGCCATCCCTCTCCCTGAATCACCTTTTCTACCTGTCTGGCCACCTTAAAATTATCAGATACGATCATCCGCAGCGTGAAATGACATTGAAGACTCTAGCAGACTAGGGCTGGGAGCAAAAAAAAACCAGAAATCACCATGACAGGAAAACAGTTCAATAGATTTACTGTGGTTTATAGACCTTCACAAACTCAGAGCTGGATTCGCAAACCTGGGTTAATGCATTAACACATGATATTGCACTTTAATATATATTATTGCTATATTATGGGGCCTGCATTAAATAGCAATAATGAATGTTAAAGTGCAATAATGTGCTTTAATGCATTCACACAAGCTAGTAAGTCTAGCCTTTAGCTTCTTAAGCAGCAAAATCTGCAGGAACACAAACCAGAACATAGATACAGCTTCCTATAAAGAATTCAAAGAATTAGGCAGGCAAATAGAGTTGTTAGTGTGCTCGAGTTCTGAAAGCATGGCACCTCTGGGCCGTAACCTGCAAGCCAGGGTTTTCAAGCTTCTCTGATTAGGGGAAGCTTGTTTTCTGGAAATCTGCTACTTACTATGTAAATCCTGCTCCTGTGAAGTATGAGCGGTACAAATTCTGGGCCGGATTAGACATACACGGTTCCCTAGTATATTTGGTAGCTTTAATCTCATACACACCCTTAGGATTTTCTTCAGCAAGCCCAACTAGAAGAAAACCTGCTATTGAATAGGGTCTTTGACATAGGTCGGCACAAGCAATGCCAGTCCTCAAGAAATGCAAACTGGTCTGTTTTGCTGCATAATCAAAAATAAGCAAATGAATTAGGCCTTTAAAACAAATGTAGGTAACTATATGAAATCCACATTAGGAGAATCTGAAAACAAGACAATTCCTGCTCTTGACGAAGGAGCAACCTAACCCTAGCAAAAGCTTATGCTGCGCGTCTATTTTTTTCTTACCAATGAAGAGAAGTCACCACACAGCATCCTATATATCTTTCTCCCTAAATTGAATTGCCCTGATTAAACTAATCTAGAAATAATAGCATTTTTCTTGTTGTATCTTTCAGTCACCATATTTCAATGAAGAGGATGTGTCACATGAACTGAATATCTTAAAATATACTGCAGCTTTTTTTCAGCCAGGCAGTTGTTCAAAAAGCTATGAGGCACTACAGGGGCTATATGAGATTGGTAAACCCCACTGCGTCTCTAATGAAGGCTAAGTGTTATGATTTTATCATAGCTGCATTACTTCTGCTGGGTTGCAGCCAACCTTCAATAAATGCAGCTATTATAAAGCGCTGACGCCAGTTCACACCAGCAGCAATGACGTCCTTGAAATCAGCTGTTCCCACAGTATATCATCCAGTTTTCGCTTTAACACTTTAGCGTCCCATGGACTCGAGCAAGATAAAGATTACACAAATGTTCTCTTTAAGTAAATCATTTTTTATTGGTATAAATGTAAACATCAACAACTACAGAAACAAAGACATAACCAAAATACAACAACCAGTGAAACAAATATACATCACAATATTGTCCCCTCAGCCAGCCCCTTCCCCTTTCCCCTTATTACTGCAAGCCACACAATAGCATACACGTGGCACCCCGCCACAAAGCCTAAATGATCCCTCCTTCTAATCCCCTCCCCCAGCCCCGCCCTTCCCCCCCATCCCCCCCCCCGTAGCTCCCCAATCAAATCCAAGCAATCCTATCAGTCCTCTCACACTACCTCCCTCATCTTAGGGGGCTGGATCTCTCAGGGGCCCCCACACCTTAGTGAACCGCTCCCACGCCCCTCCAGCTAGCAGCCGGGCCGTACGCTGCTCCGTTTCCATCAGCTCCCGCATGGCCCTCTCCCACTCCCCCACCGCAGGCGCAGTCTCTTTCAGCCAACCCCACAGTATACATAATTTTACAATAATAAAGCCTTTTGCACACAGCTTCCGTCCACTGTCCCAAAGGGGTTGCACTCCTTCACAAGATCCAAATAGGCACCATTCAGGAGTTAACTCCACTTTAGTTTGTAACCACCTCTCCAGCAATCGACCCACAGCCAACCAGAACCTCTGAATATGGATGCAAAACCAGAATCGATGGGCAAAACCCCCTTTTTCTACCTTGCAGAGGCTACAGAGATCTGTTGTCGACAAACCCGCTTTCACCGCCCACACGTTATGTACATAAGCTCTCCACAAAAACTTATACTGAATTTCCTGCAAATTGTACTGTTTCTGAGATAGCTTTAATTCCCGCAAACGCGCCTCGTAACCGTTCGACGGTGGCCTGTAGGACACCATCTTTCCGCCACTTCTCCACTAAGCCAGCCAAGCATGTATCCTTCCCCGCAGGGTATAACGCCCTAGCCAGAGTCCCAATGGTAATCTTCCCCTCCAAGGTTTTAAACAACTCCAACATCCCTTCCCTCGTTAACACCTCCGTGTAGTCCAGCCTCAGCGCAGCAATGTAGTGTCAAACCTGTAAATAAAAGTAGAAATCCCGCGGCTCTAAGTGGTACCGCCCCCGCAACGAAGCAAACGAATCCACCTCTGCCGCATCTGCCATCCGGAGATGCCCAACAAATCTCACTCCCTTAGACGCCCAAACAGTCGCCACAGCAGCCCCACAGCCAGGTGGAAAAGCCGGATTTCCACCAATTGGGATACAATCAGTCACCCTGCCACGTCCTCCCCTGTGGCGGCAAAGCGCCTCCCACGCCGCGTGCAGGGCGTTCCAAAACACCGAGTGCTTACAAGCCACAGGGAATTGCTTCCTTCCTACATGCACCAGTACCATTCGATGCCGTGGGGCTGCCATCTCATCTAAAATAGCCAAGGGCACTACCTCTGAAGTGTCCTCCAAAAGGTCGCGAAAAATCCGCGTCCAGCACACTAGGTTATATCACCGAAGTGACAGCAACCCAGCTCCCCCATTCTCCCTGGTTTGCAGCAGAGTATTTAATGCGATGCGGGCCCGCCGGCCCCTCCATAAGAACCGCGACAGGTATCTACCCAACTGTCTCAGATCTCGACGTGACAGCCATACGGGGATATGACATAATACATACGCCCAGCGGGGGAACTCCACCATATTGAATAGTGCTATTCTGCTGCTCAGCGACAGTGGCAGCTCCTGCCTGGCCCGTAACCGACGGGCCATCCCCTCCATTAGCAACGGAACATTTACCTGGTACAACTGGTCTAGCCACTCAGGAATCTGAATACCAAGGTAGCGTATCTGCCCCTTCGCCCACACTAGGGGAAAAGTACCACGCCACATTCGCCGACAGCCTCCTCCCACATCAAGCCCTAAAGATTTGGCCGTGTTAATTTTCAAACCTGAAAAGGTACCAAAACATTCAATGATCTGCAGTGCCCGCACCAAGGACACTTGCGGGTTCGTCAGACAAAGCAGCAGATCATCCGCAAAGGCACTGAGCTTGAACTCACCTGCTGCCCAGACAACCCCCTCCACCTCCTTCTGACCCATCAGCTTCACCAAAAGGGGCTCCAAATGCAATATAAAAAGAAGGGGCGACAGAGGGCACCCCTGGCGAGTCCCTCTGTGCAAAACAAACGGCTCCGATCGTTCTCCCCCAACCATAATGAATGCCCGTGGCTCAGCATACAAGGCACGTATCCACTCCACATACTGTCCCACAAATCCAAACCGACTTAAAGCCTCAAACATGTAGTCCCAGGAGACCCGATCAAAGGCCTTCTCTGCGTCCAGGCTAGCTAACAATAAAGGACAGTTTTTCTGGAAGCACTGCTCCATGCTCAGCAACACCTGTGCAATATTCCAAACTGCAACCCTCCCTCGCACAAAGCCCGCCTGATACTGCCCAATAAGACGGGATAATACTGCCTGTGCCCGCAGAGTTAGCACCGATGCAAGGATCTTCATATCGACATTAATGAGTGAGATAGGCCTATAAGATGCCGGATCCTCCGGGTCTTTCCCAACCTTATGTATTAATGAGATAGAAGCCGTCTGCATATCCCTTGGGAACTGTCCAACCTCCAGAACTTCCATATATACCGCTGCCAAAGTGGGCACCACCTGCCTCTCCAATATTTTGTAAAACTCCATACTGTACCCATCGGGGCCCGGCGCCTTGTGTAACTTCCCCTCCCTGATCACCTTCTGAATCTCTGCCCCAGATATCGGTTGGTTCAACATTTCCCGCTCCTGCTGTGTCACTTGGTTTAACGTCACATCTTTCCAAAAAGCCTGTGCTTGCTCCTTATCCTCACCTTCCGGAGTATATAGGCGACTATAAAAACGTTTAAACACCTCTGCTATCTCCGCGGGTTCCGTTCTCTGTCTACCCTGCTCGTTGTGGATCCGCGCCACCAAGTGATTCCCCTGCCAATCTCGTACCATTCATGCTAACAATCGTCCAGAGCGATTCCCAAAGCGAAAGAACTGATGCCTATAGTACTGCAAATCAAAAGTTGCTTGTTCCTGAAGGAGATTATTCACCCGCCGCTGGGTCTCAATGAACTCCTGCAACGCCACCCCTCTCGGCTGCCGCAGAGAAGCCGCCTTCTTCGCCTGCAACTCCCACGTAAGCTTCATCAAGTCTTCATTTACCCTATGCTGTTGTCGAGCTACATATGCAATCACCAGTCCATGAATTACCACCTTCCCCGCCTCCCACAGAGTGACCACCGAGGAAACACTGCCCTCATTATTCCCCAAATACTTTCGCCATTGCTCCCGGACAAAATCCTGAAAATCCGTCTGGTGCCAAAGATGTCTGGGAAAGGACCATCTACCCCCAGCCCACGATGTCCTGCCCAAGCTAGAGTCACCATCGCATGATCTGACACCACGATTGGGCGAATCTCCGCCGTCCGAACTCTCCCAACGTCCGCCTGCCGCACTAACACATAATCGATGCGAGACCATGTCTGATGCGCTCGCGACAAATGGGTGTAGTCGCGCTCACTACCATGCAACAAGCGCCAAACATCTATCAAGCCACTACCCTGACTGAGGTAGCTCATGCCTTTGGAGGCCCACCTACCAGCGCTCTCTCCCAGGGTAGATTTATCCAATACAGGCTCATGTGGACAATTAAAATCTCCCGCTAGGATAACTGGCACATTAGGTAAACCACCGATCTTCCTAGCCACAGCCTCAAAAAACCCATGTGAATATTGATTAGGAGCATACATTTCCTAAGACCATTTCTTCACCATTAATCTTCACATGCACCCAAAGATAGCGTCCCATTGGATCCGGGTCATCACTTAAAATTTCTACTGCGAGGCCCTTATGGAATAGGAGTGCAACCCCCTTCCGCCGACCCTCTGCCGCTTCCGCTGCACATACCCGCCCGACCCACTTCTTTTGAAGATTAGCATGCTCTCTGGTGCATAAATGTGTCTCCTGCAAAAACGCCACTTGGGCTCCTGCTTTTTGCAGCGCCTGAAGAACCTTAGTGCGCTTTATCGGCGTGTTTAGGCCCCCCACGTTCCAAGATACAAAGCCCACATCAGTCCCCATTAGCCCCCATTTCCCGCTCTAGAACACAATAACACCCATAACTGCAACCATCAGGCCGAGTGCTGCCCAGCCTCAGCACCCTGGCCCCCCTCCTCCAGCTATGTCTCTCCACCCCCGACAGACAGGATCCACGACCCAGAAACATTTCCAATCCCACATCCCCCCCCTCGAACAATTTCCCCCCACCCCCACTGCTAACATGTCCCTTACCGCTTCGCTTAAATCCCCTCCCTCCACTCCCCGCCCCCCATCCCTCCCCCCCAACCCCACCCTCCCCTTATAAAAACCATGCATACTACTCCTGGCCCCCCTCACCAGGCCCGAAACTCACCGCAGTGTGCTGCAGGGCCGTCCCACCCACGACCCTTCCCTCCCAAGCAAAAGCAAGAACCCCCCCATGGTGTGCAACAATAAGAGATCCCCATCATCCACACTTATACCAACCATACACCCCTCAGCCCCACAGATGCACAGATAAAATCGCAAGTCTTATGAATACATGTACTTGTACTGAGCTATCCCCCCTAACAGAACACTCACTAACTGCCAACACTCACACGGCACGCAACATCACATGTCTATGTCTATAAGCCCCCCCTTGAAACCCGGTAGCAGCCACACAGTGCCACCAATCATCCATACAGCAACAGTCATCCCACAAAGTCTGCTCATGTTCACAAAAGGCACTGCAACCCTGCAGGGCTGGCAAGATAAAACACATATTAGAAGTCCACTGCTGAGATCACATTCCGCCAGCAATCCCTCCTCAGTCTCGGTCCGCCGTCGTCACGGCTCCGGCAGGCCTCACATGTGTCACCCTTCAACTGGTGTTTGCTCACTTGCCTGCCCGCACATGCCCAAGTCTTCCATAAATCTCTTCGCCGCTGCCACCGTAGACAGCACATGCTACTTTCCTTCATGGTGTACTCTGAGTGTCGCCGGG
Organism: Ichthyophis bannanicus; assembly: GCA_033557465.1. Taxonomy (NCBI): domain Eukaryota; kingdom Metazoa; phylum Chordata; class Amphibia; order Gymnophiona; family Ichthyophiidae; genus Ichthyophis; species Ichthyophis bannanicus. The sequence continues at coordinate 24,385,049 of CM066044.1, forward strand.
AAAGCGAGGTTAAAGCGCACATGCTTCTTGAAAAGTGCTGCGCATAGCGGTGAGAACTCTTTCCTCTTCGCCGCTACCGGTGCAGAGTAGTCCTGAAAGAGTAAGACTGTATGATTGTCCAAAGTTAGGTCCCTCTTCTTGCAAAACGCCTGCAAACCACTAATGCTGGAAGTTGAGAATTTTTGCAATAATCACTCTAGGTCTCTGCCGATGTTCAGTCCTAGGCCCCAGACGGTGAACACGCTCCACTTTCATGTGCCCAACCAGCTCTTCCAGGCCTAACGCACGTGGCAGCCATGTCTCCACCAAATCCAACAGCATAGCATCCGTTTTGGTCTCCGGTATGCCCACGAGCCGCACATTGTTCCTCCGAGATCGATTCTCCAAATCATCAACCTTTTCAAGTAGGGCCTCCACCTGCTGTCGTAGCCGACTCCTCTCCCGGGCTTGCTTACCCTCCTCCTCCTCGAGCGCTGACACCCGGTGTTCTAATTCGTCGACTCTATGTGTACACTCCGTGAGCGCCTCAGCCACAGTCTCTAACTTGCTTAAAATCAAATCAAATTTGGGCTCAAGCAGTTTCGCCACTTCCCATGCCAACTCTTCAGGCCCTGAGTCCACACTCTCGCCACCCGGCGATCTAGGCGCCGCCATATTTGCTGTCGGCCCCGCAGCAGTGGCGGCCCCCGACTTCGGCACTTTCTCTTTCTCCTTTCTCGTTGGAGCCAGCATTTCCCGGTAAATCCGTCCACCTACAGTGGCACGTCCGCACCACCTTTCACACAAGGGAATTTCTGCAGAGATTCGCAAGGGTAATCGCAGTAAAATTGCCCATTAATAGTAGGACGGCCCCGGAGCGAGCAGAGACACCTCTTACTCACTCATGCGGCACGTGGTCCTTTTCCAAATGTTCTCTTTAAATGCCAGAAAGAAACATTTTCTATCTGCTCAGTACACGTTTCCTTAATACATCCTCATTCCATGGATGAAATCTCCACTGGCAGTTGGAGCTATGTGGAAAAGCAAAAATGTAATTTCATGAATCTGTAGAACACTTATTGCAAGGCTTTAGGACAAAATTTTCTATTAAAAAATTCCTAAAATTTACCAATGAATAATATGGAAGTATGCATGGGCTGAATAGATAAAAAGTGACTGTGTCTCCAGTTGGATAAGTATATTTAAGAACATAAGATATGCCATACTGGGTCAGACCAAGGTCCATCAAGCCCAGTATCCTGTTTCCAACAGTGGCCAATCTAGGTCATAAGTACCTAGCAGTTTCGCCAAAAGACACAGATTCCGCAATGCTTGTACTGGGTCAAGCATTGATATCCTGGGTCCCTTCTTGATAATGGTTTATGGACCTATCCTCCAGGAACTTGTCCAAACATTTTTTAAACCCAGCTACACTAACAGCCTTTACTATATCCTCCGGTAACAAATTCCAGAGTTTGATTACACGTTGAGTGAAAAAATATTTTCTTTTAGTAGTCTTAAATAGTTTTACCTTGTAGCTTCATTGCATGTCCCCTAGTCTTTCTATATTCTGATAACGTAAACAATCGATCTACGTTTACCCGTTCGTTCATTAATTTATAGACTTCTATCATATCTCCCCTCAGCCGTCTCTTTTCCAGGTTAAAGAGCCCTAACCTTTTTAGCCTTTCTTCATAGGAGTATCCTTCCATCCCCTTTACCATTTTGGTGGCTCTTCTCAGAACCTTTTCTAAAATCGCTATATCCTTTTTAAGATACGGCGACCAGAATTGCACACAATATTCAAGGTGCAGTCTCACCATGGAACGATATAGAGGCATTATAATATCTTTTGTTTTATTTTCAATTCCTTTCCTTATGATACCTAGCATTTGATTTGCTCTCTTGGCCGCCGCTGCACACTGGGCCGAAGGTTTTAACATGTTATCCACAATGACGCCTAAATCTTTTTCCTGGGTGGTGGTTCCTAATGCGGAACCTTGCATCGTGTAACCATAGTTTGGGTTGTTCTTCCCTAGGTGCATAACTTTGCACTTGTCCACATTAAATTTCATCTGCCATTTTGATGCCCAGTCTTCCAATTTATCAAGATCCTCTTGCAATTTTCCACAATCCTCTTGGGTTTTAACAACTTTAAATAGTTTTGTGTCATCTGCAAATTTGATAACCTCACTCGTAATTCCACTTTCCAGGTCATTTATGAATATGTCAAAAAGCAGCGGACCCAGCACAGAGCCCTGGGGTACACCACTATTCACCTTTCTCCATTGGGAAAATTGGCCATTTAGCCCTACCCTCTGCTTTCTATCTTTTAACCAGTTCCTGATCCACAGTAGTACACTGCCTCCTATCCCATGACTCTTTAGTTTTGCCAAAAGTCTCTGATGAGGGACCTTGTCAAAGGCTTTCTGAAAGTCCAGATACACTATATCAACCGACTCACCTTTGTCCACCTGTTTATTCACACCTTCAAAAAAACATAACAGATTGCTTTAGACAAGGAAGATCTTGTCTTACTAATGTTGGCTATCTCCCATTAGGCCATGACTATCTACATGCTGAGTAATTTTATTCTTTATGATGGTTTCTACCATTTTTCCCGGTACTGACGTCAGGCTCTGTAGTTTCTGTAGTCTGTAGTTTCCCGGATCACCCCTGGAACCCTTTTTAAAAATTGGTGTTACATTGGCAATCCTCCAATCTTCAGGTATTAGAGGATGATTTTAAGGATAGTTCACAGATTACTAATAGCAGGTCTGCAATCTCATATTTCAGTTCTTTCAACACCCTTGGATGTATACCATCTGGCCCAGGTGATTTGCTACTCTTCAGTTTATCTAATAGTTGTAATACATCTTCCCGATGTATCGATATTTAATGACTTTACTCTGAAGCAGAAATAGTGATAGTGATAAGTTCGAAATATGATGTTATGTCAGTTCTTTTGGAGTTAAATGCAGTAAGTTAAATGCAGTGGAACCTGTGTCTTTTGGGGAAACTGCTAGGTACTTATGACCTAGATTGGCCACTGTTGGAAACAGGATACTGGGCTTGATGGACCTTAGTCTGACCCAGTATGGCATATCTTATGTTCTTATTGGAAGCAAAGAGTGCACAAACAAAGAATGACCCAGTCAGCTGAATTTTAATGAGTATAAATAAATCAAAATGGACCATATGGAGTAAGAATCTGCCTTGTGTGCTAGGTTCTGTATGAGAAAGGTCCAACAAAAAAAAAACTTTTACAAATTGCAGTAAGCATTGGGAACAGACTCATTGAAAGTTGGGGATTTTTTGAGTTTCACTAGGCGGACTGATTTTATTCACAAACACGATCTGCTTTGTTGTGGTGATATGGATGCATTAGGGATTTTTAGGAAAAAATGAGAGCTGGAAATGAATTACTTTCTCCAGAACTTTAGAGGGGAAGGGAAGGTGGGAGATGGGATGGTAATTTTCAACTACTAAAGGGTCAAGGGAGGCCTGCTTATGGAGGAAATTAAATAATGCATGCTTCTAAGCAGAAGGGAAAACTCCTACAGACAGACGATTGCTAATAATTTCCAAGAGGAAAGCAATGAGGCCTGATTCCTGTTTTTTAATTAATGGGGGGGGGGAGGAGGGGGTTGAAGTAGTCTGCGAAGGTATAAGAGGACTTCATGGAACTTTAGACAATGAGAAGTTAGTTGCAAAGTTGAATGAAAACCAAATGTGGCCAAAAGAGGTTGGTTTGGTTGTAGAGGGAGATGTTCTAATGCATGCACTTCTGAGATATCCCAGACCTCTTTTTGAAATGATTAAACATAACAAATTTAAAGGGTAGAATTCAATTCAGCTTTATTACTTGCTAATGCTGCAACAGGGCAACACAATTATTTACATGATATAAAAGCTTTGATAGATTATTGCATTGGATTGATTGGTTTATAATAAGTATTTTATAAATGGCTATCCTCAAGCTAGCTTTATTTGTGGTAGCAATTAATGAGAATGCTCTTCTGTTTTATCATGAAGTGGACCAGGAGATGTTCCCAGTTGTGCAATGTTCTATATAGTCTAGGATGAGTTCAATACTGAGGAAATGGGAAACATGCAAGGACTTCCCAAGATAAGGAAAATAAAATAGTTTCATGATTCCAAAAGATTGTTGGTCCATACCCTCTAATTAGGGGTCACAAAGCCAAGTGTTGAGGTACACCGAAAGACAAAGATATCGGATTTATGATAACATCATCAACAAGAATATAGAATAAATAATGACTGAATAGAGGATGAAGAGTCAGAGTCAGAACTGACTAGGTTCGGTAATGGACTGAGTCAGTAGCAACTTTTGACAATGGTGAATTATCCATACAAGTAAGAACAATAAAGATTGAGAATTGAAAGCCAAGAACACAAAGGGGGTCATTTTAGAAGCCCTATTCATGAGTTAGATGTCGAAAATGGGCATTCAGACATGCAAATCATAGAGACATCCTCGGAGCCATTTAAGAAAGTCGAGTATATAGACATACCCAGCACTAGCACGTCCATGTAGCGTGGGGGCATGGTGTAGGCATGTAGCAAGGGAGAGGCACATCGCAGTGAGATTTCAGAACAGCACAAGCATGTCTGGCCCTAGTTACTGCGGTGTCCATGCCTATACATGCTCCTAACCGCTCCTAACCACGAACAAAAAAGTGCTTGTTTAATGGCTACAACACTTCCAAGGGAAGAGCAAAAGGAACTTTCTTTTTTTATTTATTAGTATTTAGCTCATGCCTTTCCAGTAGATGATCAAGGCGAGTTACATTCAGGTACAGTAGTTATTTCCCTGTCTACAGAGGGCTTACAATCTAAGCTTGTACCCGAGGCAATGGAGGGTTAAATAGCTTGCCCAAAGCCATGAGGAGTGCCAATGGGTTTTGAACCTGGTCTTTCTAGCTCCAGGCTGCTGCCCTAACCACTAGGCTACTCTTTCATCGTACCAGTTAATACTTACTGGCCAAAGGAACCTGCATGTAAATACATACTCCAAACATATTACTGGCCCGCCACTGCACGTCTAATTATCTGAAATGGCTGGCCAGAACGTGCTAATCTCATAACATCATTACCCTCCTTCTGAAATACCCTGGCCAGGACATCAAGTATCTGGTTCTGCGGGCATTCAATTCAAGGACGTCCACATTTGTGAAATGGCCTACACCCATGCACGTACCCGGCCTTGCTATTTGCATGGGCCCATCACCAGAACTGGTTACTAGGACATTCATCTTTCAGGGCAGAGATTGAGCAAGTTCAGAAGACACTGATCTGTGCCTCCTATCACTGCTGCCACTGTGCTCTAGACATCCCAGATCTTTCCTAGACATCCCTTCAAAAATGCCACTTAAAGTATGCTATAAAAACAAACAGAGCGAACCCCCACCCCCCCTCCAAACAAATACAGACCAGGTCAGGAGGAGGTAGAGCCTTACAATTCCCTCTATGCCCAGGGTTGCTCTGATAAGATGTACACTGAAAGAAGAGTAAGCCTGTATCTTCTCCAAGTTTGGTCTAGCTCTTTTTGGAGATTTTGGAGTAAAGATGTGATGGGTGGGAAAGAGCCCAGAGACACTTGGGTTTTATTGTAAATACTGAGAGAGTGAGAACATATCTGTTATGTTTTTTGAAGATGTGAATAAACAGGTAGACAAAGGTGGGTTGGTTAATATAGTGTATCTGGATTCTCAAAAAGCCTTTGACAAGATCCCTCATGAGAGACTCTTGGCAAAACTAAAAAGTCATGGGACAGAAGGCTGTGTGTTATTGTGGATCAGGAACTAGTTAAAGCAGAGGGTAGGGCTAAAAGGCCAATTTTCCCAATGGAGAAAGGTGAATAGTGGAGTACCCCAGGGATCTGTGCTGGGTCCGCTGCTTTTTAACATGTTTGTAAAAGACCTGGAAAGGGGAATAATAAGCGAGGCAATCAAATTTGCAGTTGACACGAAATTATTCAAAGCTGTTAAAACCCAAGAAGATTGTAAAAAATTGCAAGAGGACCTTGATAAATTGGAAGACTGGGAGTCCAAATGGCAGATGAAATTTAATGTGGACAAGTGCAAAGTTATGCACCTAAGAAAGAAAGGTGGTTCCTAATGTGGAACACCTTGCTTCGTGTAACCATAGTTTGGGTTGTTCTTTCTTAGGTGCATACCCCTATGAAGAGAGGCTAAAAAGATTAGGGATCTTCAACCTGGAAAAGAGACAGCTGAGGGAGATATGATGGAGGTCTATATATTAATAAATGGAGTGGAACGAGTAATGTAATTCAATTGTTTATGCCATCAAAATATAGAAATACTAGGGGACATGCAATGAAGCTACAGTGTAACCTATTTAAGACTAATAAGAAGAAAATATTTTTTCACTGAATGTATATTCAAATTCTGGAATTCATTACCGGAGGATGTAGTAAAAGCTGTTAGTGTAGCTGGGTTACAAAAAGGTTTGGACAAGTTCCTGGAGGAAAGATTCATAAACAAGCACTGTGGAACCTATGTACCATTTTGGCAACTTGCCAGGTACTTGTGACCTAGATTGGCCATAGTTGGAAACAGAATACTGGGCTTGATGGACACTGGACTGACCCAGTATGGCATATCTTACGTTCTTATCCTGAAAGCGAAATGACCACAAAGGGCAATAAATTCACAATAGAGCCAAAAGGCTCAAGAGAGCCTGGTGGTGAAGGCATTTGAATATAAGCATGATTGTTTTAGATAATACACAAAATTTGATAGGAAGCCAATGTAAGGCATACAGATTAACAAGCGGGCAGCCGCATTTTGAAGAGATGGTAAAAGTCAAAGAGCGCAAAAAGGCAAACCCAACAAAAGACTATTTCATTAATCTAAAGGAGCAAATACCAAAGTATGAACAACAGAACAAAAATTATCAGCAGATAGATAAGGCTTAAGTCTCCAGAGAAGATGCAATTAAAGAAAGCAGTTTTAGCACGTTTTTGAATGTGAAACTGCATGTTTAGCTGTGCCAAGGGCCCTTAAGTTGTTCCTAGGATGGAAGGTACGTTCTGTGGGAGTTTGCCAACTCTCCAGCACAGTATTTATGTACAGATGGGAGGGAAGGGGATCTGGATGACTGGCCCAATTTAGGACGGCTATTACAACACCTGAATTTAGCCAGTAGCACTGGATATTGTGTGCTACCAGCACTGGAAACTGTTCAGAGGAAGGCGACCAAAATGATTTGGAGCCTGCGTCAGAAGCCTTATGAGAAGAGACTTGAAGACTTAAATATGTACACTCTGGAGGAGAGGAGGGACAGGGGAGATATGATTCAGAACTTCAAATACTTAAAGAGAAATAGTGAACAAACAAACCTCTTGCAAAGATGGAGAAGCTGCAAACCTAGAGGCAATAACATGAAGCTACAAGGTGGTAAATATAAAGGCAATGTCAGGAAATACTTTTTCACTGAAAGGGTGGTGGATGCTTGGAATGCGCTCCCGATGGAAGTGGTGGGGGCAAACACGGTGACGGAGTTCAAAAGGGCATGGGACAAATACAGTGGATCCCTTTACAGCAACAAGAAAATATCAAAATAATCTGAACCATCTAATTCCTTAACAAATAGGGGTGTCCTACATGGAGTGGTGGGATCAACCCTAAACAAAGACATGGGGACGGGGGGCCTGCATAGAGCGGCAGGTGTACCTACTCTTGACACCGTATTGGGCAGACTAGATGGACCATACTGGTCTTTATCTGCCGTCATTTACTATGTTACTATGTAAATTTCCAAACCGCCCCTGGAATCCTTCTCATCCAGAACTTTATTGTCCAGGCAAATTTAATCTTCATAGCTATTTTGGAACATGTGGCCTTGGAGAAAACTTTATTTTTGTCATTTTTGTCCAACAATGGTACCTAACGTGCCAGAGGCTGCCATCCTGAGATAGGGGTGGATGAGAGTAAAATCCCTCAAAAACAGCCTTTCATCTTTTAAAATTTTGAAGCATGGGCCAGATCACTAAGAAATGACAATGCTTTGCTACAGGGAGGCCAGAGACGTATTACAGCAACGCAGCATAACAGCGCTAAGACTTTGTAGGTACATAAGGAATTGTTGCTGCCCTAAGAACATTATGGGCCTGATTCAGCAAGGCAACTGGTGGATGGTCCAGCCCCGTTAGCTGCCTCCAGGTCCCTCTGCATGCACAGAGCCGCAAGGTGTGCTGTGAGGGCAGGGGCAGCACAGAGGCGGAGTGTGGGCAGGATCATATAGGGCCAATTCCGGACACGGCCCCACATGTCCAAAGATTTCAGGGGGGACGGCCAGCTTATTCCACCTTGGAGCGCTGGCCGCCCCTCCAGATTGGCATCCAGCCGATAGCGGCAAGCAAGGTGAGTCCCTGCTGCACGATCCAGGCCTTGGCTGTCCCCATCATGGTCGGGTGGTGGAAAAATGGACGCTCCAAGGCAGAGGGCGGGTTGTGCCGCGGGGAGGACGTCCCTGCAGCGATGCAGGGGCATGCCAGGCCATCTCCCAGGTCCTGATTCTGCACTAGCGGGGTCGTCTTGCTCCTGCGGTGCAGAATTGGGCGCTGACAGGCCAGACGTGCCCCATTTGGGATCGGGCTCCACATGAGCTGCTAGTCCTTGAATCTAAAAACCTCTGAATAACGTACCTATGTCAACTCATAAGAAAGTGGGTTTGCTCAAATTGTAATTGCACAAGTTTAAGCCTCACTGGTTACATCAGGGTAACCAGATCTGACAAATGGACAGCACAATGTCAGTTAGCGCACATAGTTTTCTCTGAAGCAGAACACAGACTTCTACCACCACTACCACTACTACTGAGCATTTGTACAGCACCACAAGATGTACACAGCACTGCACAGACATGTAAGACAGTCCCTGCTATTCAGAGCTTACAATCTAGTCAAGTCAGACAACACAAGGGAAACACAAAGAATCAGGTGAGTCAAGATCCAAAAGCGGCAGCAAAGAGGTGAGTTTTCAGCCTGGACTTGAAAAAAGTCAGAGAAGGCGCCTGACATATAGACTCAGGTAATTTGTTCCAGGCGTAAGATGCAGCAAGGTGAAAGGAGCGAAGTCTGGAGTTAGCAATAGAAGAGAAGGACACAGACTGAAGCAATTTGCCAGAAGAGCTGAGTTCCCGAGGGGGGTGGGGGGTGGTGTAGGGTGAGAGAAGAGAGGAAAGGCAACGAGGAGCTGCAGAGTGAATGAACTTATAGATCAGACTTGACTTTAGGCATTAAAGCAGATTGTGCCCAAAATGATCAATACAACGGAAATCTACTGTAATGTCCAATGAAACATATCAAAAAACACTGATCAATGCAGAAGTGGCGTCAAATCTCTTAGGTTATATGAATCTAAAATAAAACCACCAAAAATGCAAAAGTACCACAAATTTTAGCATTTCTACTAGAATGCTGTTCTTAAGGCAGGGCTTCCCAAACCTGTCCTGGTGACCCCTCAGATAATTGGGTTTTCAATGAATATGCATAAGATAAATCTGCATGCATTGGAGACCCGGCATATGCATATTTACATCATGCATATTCATTGTGGAATTCCTGAAAATCTGACTGCCTGTGCGGTCAGTAGGACAGATTTGGGAATTGCTGCCTCAAAGTAATGTAGTCTCCAATTTCATAACATGCATAAGTAAAATACAAATACAGAGAAAAAAAAACTTGCTCTTCGTACCTTCTTTCATTGTCATCAAGATGAGCAAACAGCACATTCTTTGAGATTGCCTTGGCCAAAGCAGTCATTGTTTTATAGTCTTTTGGGATAACCTTTGGGAAAAGAAAACCAAAGTCTAAATCATAGTCTAATTGGTTTGTACTATTCTGCGGTGTAAGCTTTACAAGTAGACCTCAATTAACCAAAAGATTTGTACTAGTTTTTCCAATAGTAGGACACACACTACTGTACTTCTCAGTAACGAAGCAAGACTTCCCTAAAGGGGGCACTGGCCTTCTAGAACTTCTGAACAAGTCTACAGAGGAGCTCCAGCTTATTGAACAGCTCCCCATTTCTTCAAACTGACTCCTCAGGGCTGAAGTCAACCTTGTCAATCTTCTGGGTGATCATACTCCAACAGCCATTGAGCGGCAGGCCATCTAGATAAACAAACCATCAGACACACGTGAAAACTGAGTTGCTTACCTATAATGAGGTATGTTCCAACCTACCATTAGGGGTCAGACATCACCATTTTGAAACAAGGCAGCGCCAGGACAGGAATTATTTGAGGATCACTCCTGCCCCCTACAGATTTCAGGATACAGAGGTGAATCGGGGCCCAGGCAGAGACTTGGCTTATAGGAGTGTAGTGCTACTTGGAGGATATTCCACTCTTATCTTTTGCTACATACTGTAGCTAGGGGGGTGTCACCAATCTACCATTAATTTAAGGGTCCTACGTTGGAAGGGGGGCCATTTAACACAGGGTATGGAAGAGAAGGAGAAAGCCACTGGCCTACAAGGGAATTTAACATTTCTAATAGGAGGCAAGGGGAGGGGCAGTGAAAATATTTCCATATTAAACAGCCCCTTTATGAGGAAACATCCAGGATCATGCCTGTTATCATGTATCACTGTGACCAGGAACACGCAATGCTCCCAGCCACAGAAACATGTGCAAATGTCCCACAGGTACCTGTAACTCAGTTACTGCAGTTTAGTAAATCCCTGGGATTGCAAGGTACTTTTTGCTGGGCTAAAGTTGCAATATTTTAGCACTCTTTAGTAAATATACCTCAATGTGCTGTAATGGCCATCTATCACAGTTCTCTGCTTCCAGCAATGCAAATCCAGCCTTATTGGCCCATAGTATTAGTAATGACACATACTCCCCGTTACACAGAATTCTGAAATGCAGTTTTACTCTTTTGCCAGAGAGTTTTAAGGCCTTGCCAGATTAGCATCAGAGGACTGACAGAATGTTTGGCACCCATGCAGAGACGCAAATAGCGGGGTTGGAAGTCCTGGTTGGACATCCCGCCTAGCTATTTGCCGGGACTGCATGCTACCTCAAAATCTCCCTGCACACACAGAGCCTCAGGGCGGGGAGAGCTGGACAGGGGAAGGAGGGGACAAGAACTGGGCAGAGAGTGCACAGAACGGAGGTGGGCCTACGATCCCAGACATACAAGCGATTCATGTCACGGCCCTGTACGTCCAACTTGCAGGAGATGGATGGGGAACTTATTCCGCCTCATTGGTGGAATAAGTCCCCCCACTTGCAGAGATCTGGTCCGGCAGTCACCGGCAGCAGGGGGATCCAGGGGTCAGGCAAGTGTTAAAAGCATATTTTCCGTTGTGCGGGGTGTCGGGGCTCCTGCTGGGCGTCCCGGTGCCATGGTGCCAGGATACCACAGCACCAGAGCTCCAGCAGGAGCATGGGGCCGGCTGTGCATGTAGCAGGCTGGACGTCTCCTGCAGCAGAATTGGGGCCTGTCCGGCCTGTCTAAGTGCCCGATTCTGCAACCATGGGAACATCTAGCTCCCGTGGGTGCAGAATCGAGTACAAATTCAGGTCATCCATATTTTGGACGTCCAGATGTGCCCATTCCTGCATTTGGCTCAATGTTACTCAACCTGCATTCTTAGCATAAAACTGACAAAAACCCTACAGTTTAGACCTGATATGCATTTGAGTACAAACCAATTAGAATGAAACCAAAATTTTGGAGGTACTTCTGTAAGTAGCGGCTAGATATACGTATGTGTGTATTTACCTGCATTAATGGCGCCTGTTCTATAAAGTCAAATCCGTATGAATTTCATTTTATAGAATACTAGCATAAGTGGTCGCAAACCTGTGTAAAGCTGCAGTCATTTATACCAGCTCCAAGACAGGTGTAAAAAAACGAATCTATTTTATATGCATTGGGCCATATTCTATAAAGTACATGTGTAAATTTGCACTCCCCCAAACTCCGCCCCTGTGCACGCCTCAGATCACACCATCAGTCCGTGACGCAGACTTTCAGAAAAGCGACTAAATAATGTCCGTGTGTAAGTGGTCATTTATGCATATAAATCACTAGGATTCCATGATTTACGCACCTACTGTAAACATGCGCAGAAATCTAGTCGCGCGTTATAGAACTGTCCTCTTTTTGTCATTTTTCATAACTAACACCTTTTAGCAGTTATGGTAAACTAGCCCATGAAATGTAAGGAAGACGGCAAGGCCAAGAAAGATTTCAATAATTACCTTTCTAACGTAAGAGACGGCATCTTCCTCAGTGTATACCTCTGCGCTAACACCGCCTCTTCTGCGACGAGCCTTTACTACTGGATTAGGAGGTGGAGGAGAAACTTCATCATCATGAGAATCGGACTGAGAATTGGATTTCTGTCGAGCTAATAGTTGCTTGCATTCTTCCTGTAAGTGAAATATAAAATAACTATAAATACATGCAAACTTATAAACATTAGTGCAAAGAGAAAAATAGGTCCCTTAGTAACTACTGCCATGAACAAACCTAGGAGTACCAATAATATTTTATTGTGATTGGTGAGACAAGAAAATTGTGATATGAGATTATGATTAGGGCTTCTGATTTTATATTTTAAATACCTCCAATGCAACAAAAATTAAAATAGATCTTCAATGGATAAAAACTAGAAAAATACTTCTTTCCTTAATACTCTCTCTCCCCAGCTTATCTTCTATCCCCCACTCAGTTCTGTCTCTTTTCTGTGCTGACAATTTATTAACACCTATTAGAAGCCCTAATTGTGAACCAAAAACCTAATCAAGGAATTTCCCAATGGACAGAGTTAAAGAGATCACAGTTCAGCTGACACTGGAAAGGAAGAATTTGATAAAACTAAGGAAACAGGAAATATCTGACACAATCCGAGATTTCAGCGTCCAGTTGCCCCTACTTCTATTAACCTGTTTCCTTGCTTCCTTTCCCCAAAGTAATTTCCTCTATCAATGTTACTGACCTTTTCTAAAATGGTTTCAGAGCAGCCCGCTCTATGAAAGTTATTCTTCGTCTATTCAATCAGATCCAAATAGATTCTCTCTCCAAGATCCATCAAGCCCAGTATCCTGTTTCCAACAGTGGCCAATCCAGGTTACAAGTACCTGGCAGTTCCCAAAAAGGGCACACAGGCTCCACAATACTTGTCCTGGGGCAAGCAGTGGATTTCCCCGGATCCTCTTTAATGATTTTAATGATAGTTCACAGATTAATAATAGTAGATCTACAATCTCATAGTTCTTTCAGCACCCTCAGATGTATACCATCTGGTCTAGGTGATTGGCTACTCTTCAGTTTATCAAATACTTGTAATATATCCTCCCAGTTTATCAATATCTCTTTCAATTCTTCCAATATATCACCCTTTAAATGCCATTTCAGGCATGGGATTACATCCCTACATTTTCTTCAATAAAGACCAAAGCAAAGAATTTATTCAGTCTCTTCACTATGGCCTTGTCCTCCCTTAACGCCCCTTTTACCCCTCTATCATTCAATAGTCCAACTGACTCTCTCACAAGTCTTCTGCTACGAATATAAATGAAAAAGTTTTAATTATATGTTTTTGCTTCCACAGCAAGCTTCTTTTCAAATTCTCTCTTTGTCTGCCTTATCAATGCCTTGAATCTAACTTATCACTGCTTATGTGGTTTCCCATTTTTGTCATTTGGCTCCATTTTCCATTTCCAGAAAGATGGAGTTTTTTGGCTATAACAAACTCTCTTACTTACCTTTAAACCATGCTGGCAGCTTTTTGGTCTTCCTTCCACTTCTTTTAAAGCATGGAATACAACTGGTCTGAGCTTCCTAGATAGTATTTTTAAACACCACACATGCTTGATGTAAATCTTTAACCTTTGCAGCTGCTCCTTTTGGTTTTTTCTTAACTATTTTCCTCAGTTTATCATAGTCTCCCTTTTGAAAGTTAAAAGGTAGTACTGTGGATTTCCTTGCCATCTTTCTTCCATTTATTAAATCCAATACAATCATACGATGATCACTATTGCCAAGTAGCTCCAACACCCTTATCTCTTGCACCAGATCCTGTGCAACTAAGGACTAGGTCCAGAATAGCTTCCCCTCTTGTTGGTTCATGAACCAGCTGTTTCAAGAAGCAGTCATTTATTTCATCTAGAAACTTTATCTCCCTAGCATGTCCTGCTTTGACACTGACCCAATCATTACCGGGGTAACTGAAATCACTCATTATTACTGTGTTGTAACTTCTGCTTGCTTCCTTGATTTCTCTTAGCATTTTATCATCCATTCTGGCCAGGCGGTCGGTACTACACCCCCACTGTCATCGCCTGCCCCTTTTTATATGGGATTTCTATCCATAAAGATTCTAGAGTATATTTTGTTTCATGCAAAACTTTAATTCTATGTGATGCAATGCCCTCTCTAACATAGAGCATAACCCCTCCACCAATTTGATCTACCCTATCATTGAGATATAGTTAGTACACAGTATCTCATTGGTTGTCCTCCTTCCATCAGATCTCTTGAGTTGCCAATCATATCTATCCTTTCATTTAATGTTATATAATAATATAATAATATAATGTTATATAATAATAAGATAATAGAGAAAGAGGCACAACGGCAAATTCAAGATCATATAGATTCTGCAGCTCCCCTGGATCATTGTCAACATGGGTTCAGAGAATATCATGGTGTCAAGACCCTACTCACTAGCCTATTCAACGATATCATCACAGGCATTGACAACATCCGACAAGGTGTGGTGCTCATCTTCTTAGATATCGCCGTGGCGTTCGACTCGGTGAGCCACGAAATTCTCCTCGGAAGACTGAAAGAGAAGGGCGTCTGCAACATTGCGCTAGGATGGTGTAAATCTTATCTGGATGGAAGATAGCAATATGTGAAGTCCGGATCAGAAGAGTCAAAGCGCTTCCATCAGAAGCAAGGTGTGCCTCAAGGCTCCTCGTTGTCTTCCCTTCTATTCAATATATACATGCAGCCCATCTGCAACATCATTAGATCCTTCAACGTGAACTGTTTGATATATGCAGATGACATTCTCTTATACATGCCGTTCTCTACAGCTCAAATGGACCTAGCACCACTGTGTTTCAATGCGGTCTCAGAATGGCTCCAATCACAAAACCTCCGCATTCAACATAAGAAAACAGAGGTGCTTTTCATTACCAGAGACCCCAACTTTACTCCTCCATCCCATGTCAGTGTCAAGGAAGCTGACTTACAAACTAAAGAAACAATAAGATACCTTGGCGTTACATTGGACCAACGTCTGGATATGAAACACCACATAAGTAACATAGTCAAAGCTGTTTACTTCAAAATCCGCACGCTCAGACATCTGCGCTCCCTGTTGGACCTAGACGACTTCCGGACCATATACCAAGCGCTAATCCTGCCACACTTCGATTTTGCAAATGCCATCTTACAAGGTCTCCCTCTATCCACGCTGAGCCCATTACAGCTGGCCATGAATGCTGCAGCCAGGGTCCTCTGCGGAGCCTCCAGAAATGACCATGTGACTCCCATTCTCAAACAGCTTCACTGGCTCCCCATCCATGGGAGGATTACCTTCAAAACCCTACTCCTATCATTCAAGGCAATCAAAGGTATTTCATCCTCCTCACTCACAAACTTATTCACACGGTGCCCCCCAACAGAGCCAGAAGAGCAACTGCCGTAAACCTACTAATAACCCCTAAGGCATTGACGAAGTGCAACATGACAACCATAAACAGGGCGTTCAGTTTCTATGTCCCCAAATGCTGGAATGCCCTGCCTCCTGACATTAGGACCATTGCCGACCTATCACAGTTCAGGAAGGCACTCAAATACCCCCTTTTCCTCCAATACTACCCAACCAGCAATTGAACCTAGGTATCCCCCTGAAAAATGACCCACTTAAGAAATGACCCATACGTTCAGTATGTTATTTTTACCTAACCTTGTTCTGTGTAAATATCTCATGTATATAGTTCACCCCTGTTATCCAAGTTTGTACTCCTGTTCTATGTAAAACCAAACAGCTTGTTGTTATGGTCGTTGTGTTATAATGTAAACCGCGCTGATACCGAATAGTGCGGTATATAAGAAATTGTAATAAATAAATATATTCTAGCTTTCCATCTTATTTTTCAGACTTATAGCATTTGCATACAGACATTTTAGGAGTTGTATTTTATTCATATTAATATGGTTATCAGTTGAATAGGGTAACATAGTAACATGGCAGGGGAACGTGGCACAGGACAAGGGCTGGCAGGTAAGATGGCTCAGGGGGTTCCCTGCAGCCCAACTCGGGCCTTGGAAGGAAAGATCAGGGGTCGGGCTGTGGGGAACCGGATTCCCACCAGGGCGACCGGCAATTGAGGCTTGTGAATGGAGCCACAGTGCCAAGGCGAGCCCAGTTGAGTTAGCCAGATAGTTGCCAAGGCGTACAGCCGGGCAGAATCATGTCCCAGCCTGCACGTCCAGGTGCTAGACCCGATTTTGACCCCCACGGGGGCCGCAGGATCAGAATCAGGTCTAACTTTGCACGGCCCGATTCTGCCCAGCCATACAGGGGGGGGCTGGATGGCCTGAATGGAATAGGCCTCATAGTATATGACAGCAGATAAAGACCATCAAGGTCCATCTCCCCATGCCTTTGTTTAAGGGAACAGTACCCACTGCTCCATGCAGGTCACACCTATTTGTTGAGATATTTAAATTCTGTCACTGTATATGCCTCCACCACTTGCAATGGGAGGGCATTCCTAGCATCCGCTACCCTTTCAGTAAAAAAGTATTTCCTGACGTTGCCTTTCAGTTTACCCCCTTGCAGCTTCATGTTATGCCCTCTAGTTTTGCAGCTTCCCCATCTTTGTAAAGATCTTTATCATATCTTCCCTGTCCCTCCTCTCCTTAGAGTATACATATGTAGGTCTTCGGGTCACTTCACATATGTCTTCTGGCATAGGCTCCAAATTATTTTGGTTGCCTTCCTCTGAACCATTTCCAGTCTTTCTATATCCATTGCGAGATATGGTCTCCAAAACTGAACACAATATTCCAAGTGAGGACTCACCAGTGACTTGTACAGTGGCCTTGGTACCTCCTCCTTTCTGCTGGTAATTCCTCTCTGTATGCAACCCAGCATCCTTCTGGTTTTGGCCACCTCCTTGTCACACTGTTTCGCCACCTTGAGATCCTCAGAAAGAATTACTCCAAGGTCCTCCTTCTGGTCTGTGCACACCAAGCTCTCACCCCCTATTTCATACAAATTCCCTTGGATAATTTGGAATCTTTCATCTCTGTATTTAAGGGCATATGGGTTATTTTTATCTTTATTGAAACATCTCTGCTGGGATGCCCTAACTTCCCTCTTTTGCTAGTATCCTTCAAGGATACATCTTTCCGAACTATGTGCTCTTGGGTGACTGTCGACTTTTCCATATTATCTAGTTTAAAAGCTGCTCTCTCTCCTTTTAAAAGGTTAATGCCAGCAGCCTGGTTCCATCCCAGTTAAGGTGGAGCCCATCCCTTCGGAAAATACCCTCCCTTCCCCAGAACATTGCCCAGTTCCTAATGAATCCAAAACCCTCTTCTTTGCACCATCATCTCATCCATGCATTGAAACTCAGAAGCTCTGCCTGCCTTTTGTGTCCTGCGCATGGAACGGGAAGCATTTCAGAGAATGCTACCCTGGAAGTTCTGGATTTCAACTTCCTACCTAATAGTCTAAATTTGGCCTCCAGAATCTCCCTCCCACACTTTCCTATGTCATTGGTGACAACATGTACCAAGACAGCAGACTCCTCCCCAGCACTATCTAAGACCTTGTCTAGGTGACGCGTGAGGTCCACTACCTTCGCACCAGGCAGGCATGTTACCAGGCGATCCTCACGTCTACCAGCCACCCAGCTATCTACATGCCTAATGATCTAATCACCAACTATAACGGCTGTCCTAACCCTTCCCTCATGGGCACAGGGCCCTAGAGAATCTTCCTTGGTGCGAGAGGGTTTTACATCACCTGGAGGACAGGTCCTAGCTGGTGTCCGGTCACTTAATCCCCAGTCACTTAATTCCCAAGTCAGATAATCCCCAGTCAGATAATCCCCAACGGAGGATAAACATTAGATTAAAATACATTTATTCGATCATACCAAACGGAGAAACAGTAGATCAAAATGCATTTATTCAATCATAAATCCCCAAGTCACATAATCCCCAGTCAGATAATCCCCAATGGAGGATAAGCATTAGATTAAAATACTGGTATTTGATCATAACAACAGATAAACATTACATTAAAATACATTTATTTGATCATAACAAAGCATTGAACAAACAAAACAGTTGAAAATAAATTTATTTAGTACGAAAAATATGCAGGTGTTTAGGTACGTTAATCTTTCTGTAGTTGGGTATCGTTGAATTGCTCAAGACGTTCTGGCGCATATTTCAGCATACTTCCTTTTCTGTCTGATTTGAACTCCAGCACCGGCCTGAAGAACTGACGCCACATGCTGTCGACAATC
This sequence comes from Ichthyophis bannanicus, assembly GCA_033557465.1. Taxonomy (NCBI): domain Eukaryota; kingdom Metazoa; phylum Chordata; class Amphibia; order Gymnophiona; family Ichthyophiidae; genus Ichthyophis; species Ichthyophis bannanicus. The sequence continues at coordinate 24,403,592 of CM066044.1, forward strand.
CTTTCTCAGGTCGTCGAGAAATGTCCACATGGTGGGATCTTGGCAAGAGAAGAGTAACTTCAGGGCATGATGCCAGCCTTCTACTGCATTATTCGTGCTGGCAACACCACTATTCACGTCCTCGTATTTGTTCCAGGTTTCTGGTGGAAATATTGCAGCCGTATATTTATCTCCCCTGCCGCAAAGTCGTCGTTCTCAAACATAGGTATGTTCAAAGTACGACAACAGTTCGTTCATCCTCTCATTTTGAGGCATAACTTCGGCTACATTCTCGAATGTGTCGACAACATTGTCCATTGGCACAAAAGCCAACGCTGCTAGACATCGAATAATGACACATAAATTATCATGTTCCTCATATTCTGCTTTCATACCCAGTTCACATACTTTATGCTGAACGGCCCGGAATAAATGAAAATAACATCCAGTCACTCTTGCAGAAGGGAAGTGTGAACGAAGTGCATTCATTGCTGCACTTTCAAAGTCAGTTAAAATGGCGTCTGGTGCGGCATTTGGCGCTATATCTTGCAATACAGCAAACAATTTATTGTATGTAAAGGCCATTTTGTTTTGTAGGAGACAGTAAATTGCCGGCAGTGTAACTCCTTCGGCGTATTGAAAGTGCACGGTGTACAGCTGGTAAAAAAGTGAAGGTACAACCTTGAACGTCCCATCTGCAAACCACAGTTTGTTGAAAGACAGTGCATCAACCAGGCTCCTGTCGCCAAAGATAAGAAACCTTGCGTCATCACTATAATCTTTAGAGTCGTATAGTAAGACGTCTCTGTATAGGGTGCTTTGGAATTCTGATTTAAACCTCTTATACTGATCAGCAGTGGGAGACAGTGGAAACGCATCTGTGGAAGAGTTCGGTAGCGACTAATGCCCGAGAAACAAACTACAAACTGCTGTACCGTTGGTATATGACCCCGGCGCGGATTGCTCGTATGTACCCCGGGGCTGGGGGTTTATGTTGGCGTAACTGTGGGCAACGAGGTGTCCCCGTATTCATGCTTTTTGGAGAGGTGTACAATCCCGGATACAGATGCTTCTGGGACTGAGTATCCCTTGGGACCCGGGGATTTTTCTTTTTGGGGCCTCCGTGCCGGGGGCCCGGGCTCTGCAACTTGCCTTACTCCGGCACGGTCTGAATGCGGCCCGATTATCCCTGGCGGCGGAACGCATGTGGGATACATACTCCATGGAACGGGGGGTAGCGGTTAACAGGATGCGTCTGGCCCGCTTTGAACTGGTATGGGCGCCCTTCCTTTCTCGTTATGGTGCGTGATTGTTTGGGATAAATGTGGGTAGTATGCCGTCCGCTCAGGAGGTAGGATCCCTGGGTGTGTCTCCTAGCTCACCCTCTGTCCCGAGCCCTAGCTTTAGCGAGCCATAGTAGGGGGGGTTGGGAGGTGGGGGTGGGGGCCCCCGGGATTGGGATGACTTTGGGGGGGACGGTTGTTGGGGGGGGGCTGGGGGTCCGGTTTCTTTATTCTCAACGTGTAAACATGAAGACATATTGTAGGTTACTCCTGTGACCTGATGCTGTGTTGTTACTGTTGCACTCTTTTTGAAGAAGCTTTGTGGTTTTTGTATCATTGTATTCTTTGGCAGTCTTTCAATTAAAAAAAAAACACTTAGCTGGGTCATGCTGTCAAACATGCTGTAACAGCAGCAGTAAATGTCCCACAAAACACACAGTGGACTTCATCCACCTCCTATCTCCCGACGCCTCATCAGAACATCCAGAACGCGTTTCGCCAAAGCTTCATCAGGAGAATAACTGAATCCTTACAATATCAGCTCCGCACACCTTCACCTTTTTTTTTATTGTCATCATTATTCTAAAGTGTCCTATGCATAGCCCCAAAAAATTATAAAATAAAACAAGAACTCCATTAGCCTTCCTTCTCAGCTTCTCTCCCTGTTTTAACCTTCCTTCCATCTAGGTCAGTGACGGTCTTTGACGAAGGTCCCCAGAGAGATGCCACATATGAAATCCGAATCACATGTGCCCTAGGCTATTTTGCTTCATTTCAAACTTCTGTATTCCACCCATCTTGACAATCCTGGGTGGATCACAAAGCATGATTTTCTAGCAAGATTGAAGAAGGAGAACACTCTGGAGTTATTTTTTAAGTTTATCAATAGGCCATTTTCATGAAACCATTGCACATGCCAATCAAAATATTTTATAAGCTTTAATGAGCCCAGATCTTCATGAAAGAGAAATGGTACGAATAACAAAATACTGTTGGCATACATCCTGAAATAAATTCCTAATTCTCGCATCTTCTGACAAAACAGCAGGGGTCATTGTTGTGCAATGACTGAGACTATCCCTACCCTCTTCTCCCCCACAGAGTGGGAGGGGTTAGCACTCTGCAGCTTAAGGAGGAGTATGGCTTATGTCTGCTTTTAAGCTGTAAATTGCTTGGAGCTTTTATGGGCAAGAGTCTTGTAAATGTGAATAAATAGCTAAAGAAGGTTTGGGAATCAAACCAAGATCTCCCTCACACCAGTGCTGTATTGCCACTGAGCCTTTCGACCGGCCCAATAGCATCCCATACTTACCTTATCTTATTCTACCTCCTCCTATTTACAGTTATCATTTAACTGCAGTGACTACTTTATGTAGTATGTGCAGGCTTCTTCTGCATTACTATAACCTGAAAAGGTCTGTACTGTAAACATACAAGATTAACTCTTTGTTGCAGCGCATTAGTTGAAGTGATACAGAAATATATATGACCAATTAAAAATGTTCTTGTGTGGTCTAGTGTTTACAGCCCTGCTCATCATACAATGGCCGAACTTAGGATGCACGTGTATTGACTTCCAGAGTCAGCCACAGTCTGTGGTCCCTGGTCCTGGACTTTCACTGCAATAGAGTAGATGGGAGGATGGGGAAGAATGAGGTTAAAATAAGGGAAAAAAATCTTGGGTGAAGTTGCAAACAGAGATTCCTGGGACCAGAAAGCAGACCTGTATCTGACTGAACCGTAAACGTCAAGGAGCAGGAAGAAATTGTCAGATCAAAACAAATCACCTCTTGTTTTCTTGTAATATTTTACAGACGTTCTACCACTGCCTACTGCAAATATTTTCTGATACAATCCCCTCACAAGCATGTCTTCATCCTTCCAGTGCTGGAGCTGATAAGTGTCTTATTTCCCGCAGTTTTATATGTCATATGTTCTTAATATACTTTGCTTCATTATGCCCCTTGCTGTGAATGTATTTGAGATCAGCGGGTTATAAATTTGAGCAAATAAAATAAATAGCTATGACTGCATCACCGCTGACTACATGAGTGCTTCTGAATATTAACTTCAAGGTTTTCGACAGACTCAGACATCTGACTTGCCTTTGCTGCTTCTGTGTGATTCTCCCACCTGGAAAAGCCAGTCTAAGACCTGACTTTGATGCTGAGCTCGGACACTGCAGAGCTTTCTTAACTGATTACTGCGTTGCCGACTTTCCTTCATCCCCTATGTCCTATTCCAGTGCTTCTCTAACATTTATCCAATATGATCCCATTTTAACACTTAAAATTTCATGTGATCCAGATGATGATTTAAAACAAAACAGCAGACTTCCAGTCCCCTCCCCACTCCTCTCATATCTGTTTTCTCCTCCCCACACTTATCTAAAGCATGAGTACCTCAGCAATAACAGTGGCATCAAACATTACCAGTCATCACAGAGCTCTGTGTGTCAGTGTGCACTCACAGTCTGCAGATCTCGGCATGGGCTTCCCGTCTAACAGGAAGATGGGGCAGGGCCTGTGAAACCTGACTGACAGACCAGACTGACTGACATTTCTGGGCAAAGGTCACAGTGGAGGTCCAGAGGGAGAGGGAGCAGTCCTGTCTCTGTGACCCCATCTGTTGATGATGTGACCCCAATTGGGGTTCCGACCTACAGTGTGGGAACCACTGTCCTACTCCATCACTAGGTACTTTGCAGAGTTTTGCCACTGATTTTACCTGTTTGCTTTTCTTGAGAAACTAATATTCACCCTCTGTGCTCCAAGTGATAGCAACACACAAGATATCATTGTATCTTCACCACTCTCCTGTTCAAGCTCAGGTGACTGATTGCTTCAACCATCTGGTAAACATGCAACCTTAGCCTGGCCAGTAGGTGTCACTGCTTCCTAATGGTCATGGCTCCCTCCTTACCAGTGCTGCGAACATTAGCTTCATAGCATCTCCAGCACCTGATGACCTCAGGAACTAGAACCAAGTTTACAAATCAAACCCGCGGTTCCTGCAGAGCACTCTGCTGAACCTCCAGAGGGCAGAAGGGGGGCAACCATGTTACCTGTGTGTCCAAGGACATGCTGTTAGATATATAAAACACATGCATCTCTCTCTTTCATATCTATCTCTATATCAATATAGATATATAGAGAGCCAGATATATTGGGTTATGGATAATTGAGATTTTCAGCCACGATATGTATAGCTAGGCTGTTTAAGTTAGGACAGCATTTAGAGCAGTCTTTTTCTGTTCCAACTTAAACCACTTAGCTATTACGATAATGGTTGCGTATTTCCGCCATCCATATATCTAAACAGAACTCATTTGCTCCACTGGGGTAGTCAGTGAATGTTTTCAGCAGCACTTTTTATAAAATTCACAGATAAGGCATTTATACATTTAGCCATCTCCACGAAGATGGTAATTCTATAAGAGCTGCTTAGTTCAACGTGCGTTGTCGTGTGCATATTTGCACCTAGTCTATACAGTATGCACTTACTTCACATTATAAAATAGGGGTGTAAGTGGTGAGATATGTTGACCAAATCTAGGCGCGGCCACTTACAGCAATCTGTTGTAAATTCCCATGGCTAGATTTGTAGGAAATGTGTATAAGTTAAAATACTCTAACTCACATGCATAAATTTGCACGCCACCCAGAACTATGAATTATCACCCTGACATGCGAACTTACAGAATAGTGACCACCTACACTCCACACGTAAGTGCCCATCCCCACACGTAAGCAATCGAAAATAGGTGACTTATATGCATTGATAGCATGCAAATGTCCGCAGCTCATTATGGAATTACCTCCTAAATGTATAAGTCCCTTTGAACTGTCAGCCTATAGATAGATAGATAGATAGATAGATAGGCAGACACACAAATCAGGTCAGTATTCAAAAGCACATATGCAGTTGGCAGTAGGGCCCATCACAAAAGTGCCTTCTCCAAAACTCTAAAGGTCCTGAATTATAATTTCTGATGTATAAATTGTTATATGCCCAAAGTTACTTTCTAAAAAGGGAGCCGGCTTTAGGGCACTCTGAAGACAATGCCACTTGGCATCTCATACTTATAAATTTGTATAAATAAATACATAAGTTACTTCTAAGCAATCATATATTCAGCCACTATGCGGATAAGGTACCTGTCTAGGTGGCCTGCACAGACAGCAGGTATAACTACAAGGTGTACGCAGCGGTGTACCTATAGATGTAAGACACAGTTCCAACACATATCTATATACAGGCGCACACGGTCCCCAAAATCAAAAGACACATTTCCTATTCAGAACGTCAGCAGTAGGCATTAGTCAGTACGAACCCCTTGTCTTAGATATATATTCTTAAAAAAATCAAATCAATGATGTTTAAAAGAAGTAGGATAAACAGAGCCCCTAACCCATCCTAAGCATGCTCTAAAGAAAAGGGCAAGAAGCCAACCAGAAGAACAAGAGTTACCATGTGAATCATTTTAAAAATCAATTCTCGTCAAACCACCTGTCTGAGGAACAGTCAGACGATGGGCTGTGGACAGCTGTCTGGGGCCCAGGCATAACTGCCATTACTGAACCCAAGCCAGGTTCCTTTTTCCAGGCGAGATCCAGAGATCAGGCTCTTCAACAAAGCATCTTTTGCAAGCCTAACAGAACCCCCTTTCAAAGAGAGAGCAAATACTGGAAACCGTCTCACAAGACTGGTTGCCAGACACAGGGAGCTGGTGCAGGAAGTCACTTCCCAAGTAAACAGCTCACCATTCTCCTGTCACCATGACAACCAGCCGTCTCGGGCTCCAGCCGCATGGCACGGCTCATTTCCAGCAGCCCGGAAATCCTTCATCCTACTCCAACCTTCTTCTTTAAGCCCCCCGCCCCTAAAACAAAAAAGATCCTGTAAAACTTTCCAGGTAACTGAATTGAATTGGTGGAGTCCACAGGTTCCGAGTTCTCAGCATCACTTCTAACTTCTAATCCATTTTCTCAGTCCAGCTAGCCCTTATCTAGGCACAACATGCCACAAATTTAGTCAGAAGATACAAACTGAATTAGTGCTTTTTAAAGACATTAACTATCGTCTCTGATTTGTATGCTACAATTAAATGTCAGACAAACAGAAGCGGAGCCTGACCATGGTTGGAAATGACATGCACTTTTTGGCAATACATATATGGATTTATTCAGATGACTCAACTTGGCCAAGTTTCGGCAAACACAGCCTGTGTCAGGGATCAGCTTCCATATACGAGGTCAGCTGATGCAGTATGACATTAATGTGGATATTGCTCGATTTTACCAGTGATTTGCTTTTAAGAACTAAACTGTGGTATTTTCATGTATTTATTTAAGAGAATGTATATTCCACTCTATCTACTAGGTGGATCACAACTAAAACATGCACAAAATACATAAAACAAACATTATCAATACACTACATACGTACATGATGCCATAACTGCTATCACTCTGCTGTTGTCAACATAGAACTTTAACTTCCATTCATCATATAAGTCACAGGTCTACACAATATGAAAATTAGGGAAAGTCTGTCGAAATAGGTGCATTTTTCATTTCTTTTGAAACAACATCAATTCAGTAATCACTCGTAACTCTGCTGGTAGTGTGTTTCACAATTTGGGGATTGCCCTCGAGAACATTCTATTTTGTTCTTTTGAATAAGATCTCATATATGGAAACTGACCCCTGCTGCGGCTGCTTGCCAAAACTTGGATAAGTCAAATTGTCTGAATAAATCCATGTGTCTGTTGCCAAAAAATATATGTGATTTTCGTTCATGATCAGCCTCCATGACTGTTTGTCTGTGATTGTGATCCGAATAACCTTTTTCTTCTCCTGATGGCTACAATAAAATGTGTGCTTTTAGTGAAAACAATGTGTTCCTACTGACAGAGGGTCTGCTGGCCTACTTCAGTTAGGAGAAGACAGCAATACTGCTAAAAGGATGTTCCACCATCTTCGGCTATAAACTTTTGCACACAGACAAATGAGAGCACCGTGTTGAAATCAAACTGAAATCCAAGAGGTAGGTGAATGTCCTAAATTCCAAGTTACCCCGCTTCCCCAACCCCGTGGTCCTTAATCCTGACAGTAGGATATTCAAGACTCCTCATGCTACAGAGCACCTCCTGTTTTCCACAATGCTGATTTTGTGACTATGTGGGTGGAACCATCCACAAGCTCAGGCTATTCTGTGGGCTATACATATGTTGTTTTTGAATTCAGCTAGCTTATTTAGGAAAATGAAGAAGAAAATGTGTGAATACATCCATTCCGTAGCTACACTATAGTTCTTAAGGACCCTTTTTGCTAAAGCCCAGTGACGTGCACTTCAATGCATGACATCTGGCAGCTGAGAACACTAATGTGTGGGAACGCCAGCCACCGCTCATCAAGACACATGAGGAATGGGCACAGTGAGGGCATGAAAGGTGCATGGCCACCAGTGCCAGTACGACTGCCACACGCTCAGTGGCAACGCGGCACCTAACGAGAGCTCATTTTACTAGAGCTGACATTAGGTTTTGGGTTTGGGCGTTAACTGCCGGCAGCAAGCTCGTCACGCCCACAACAGCTAATGCAGAGGCTTCACGCTTAACGTGGGCTCCTTTCACATCTTAAGTGCAAACCTTAGCGGGGTTTAGTAAAAGGGGCCCTAAATCTTTTCCCGATTGCTTCTTGGTAGTTCTCAAGATGTAGCATTAGGTAGGAGACTGATGAGATTACTGCCCCCCCCCCCTAAATCCATGGAATAGTGTTTTTGAAGAAAAGATGGCGACTGACAATACACCTCTAGTGTCAGAGTCATCTTTAGCAGGGTGATTGCCCAAAGCACGTGCTTTCTGGAGCATTGCGCTGCCATAGACCTGCCCCCCTCCCCCCCCCCTGTTTTCTAATGTTACCTCATATTCCTGAAAGCACTGGCATGCCCGGAGCTGCCACGGCTTGCACAGCATAGGTACCAGTGGTAGCGTAAGGGCCACAGCGGCAGACGGAACGCTCAGCTCGTCCCCCAGAACCTCCAACTCTTCGGTCTCGGGAGACTTCTGCCTCTCTTCAGTCTCACAGCAAACAAGGGATATCCTGATTCACCCTAAGATTCACACCCCCCCCTTCCCCCAGGTCAGACTTCTTTAGCCTCTTCCGTTTTCTTCCTTAGATAAAGATTGATTAGCTATGATGAAACGACATTTGTGTAACAATCCAAGACAGGGCTTATACCCATGAAATCACTCCTTACATTTTTTTGGCCCAATACTTCTCTCCTTCATCTCTGGACTTTCCACAAACCTGGAACCAATTCTGGGAGCTGCCATATTGTGAGTCAGGATTCATTTACTTATTTTTAAAGAATTATTATCTGTCTTAGCAAAAGGAATCAATCAAGGTAGATAACAGGGTCACATACACAGTAAAATCAAATGTACATAAAAATACAAAAAAAAAATAAAGATTTCATCAAAATCATCCTAAAATTCCCCAATGATCTGACTGAATCATTTACTTCCCAGCCTCATAAAAAGCATTGTTGATTCGAGACAATAGGTATGTTCCAGAATCCAACTCATTTGGTAGCATTTATCTCTGCTAAAACTGTGCTTACACCATCTATCCCTCTTACTCAGGGGGTCTGTGTCTACCCTACTCTGCTTCATTTTCCTTTGCAAACTTTATTTAGAGGTTCTCCTTTTCCTTAATGGACTCCAGTGGTGTAATACGCTCCTGTTATGGTGAACTAATTGTCAGTGAAATTATTTCCTTGCTTAGAAGTGTAATTCTATTTCCTATTTTTTTGCGATGCTTCATTTCTGTTTGTTGATGATTTATTGGAAAACTTATAAATAAAAAGTAAACAAAAAAGCTTTGTTGAATAGAAATGCTTTAAGCTGCTTCCTAGTCTTAACAGATCATCTTCTAGTTCTGGTTCCTCTTCCCAGCAGACTGTGTGAATGTGCAGGATTTAAGTAATATCAACACACCCTTTAAATATTCAGGCTCCTCATTATGCACAACTACTTGGGGATTTTCACCATTTTAGAATCTTCCTTCCCCATCCTGTCGAATCCTTGGACAGGGACCAGAAACTATGACACCTACCAGAAACCTATAGGTATACATCCCGAGTCTCTCCACCAGGTGGCATCATTCTATGATAGCTGGGGCTCCACCATAGCATCTCCGGCATGGGCCAGCCCAGGAAGTAGAAGTTGGATTCAAGGATCACATGCAAGTCTCCTGCGTGGCAGTGCATGGACTTCCACTGCACCAGCCCAACTCATTGCTTCAATTTCAATAAATACAGATTCATTATTATATGTGCTAATCAAATCTTTAAAATAAAAGGCCTTATTCACCAAACAGCCATATATGAGGCAAGATACTGTCTTCACATGCAGTCACGCAATAGGGACCGAATTCGAACGACAGATTATGCCAGTAGTAATCACCCCCAGTCCTCAAGGGGTCAGGTTTCAGGATTTCCCTAATGAATGAGTGTAAGAGAGATCTGCATGGATACACCTCAGCTGTATGCAAATCTCTCTTATGCATAGTCATTAGTCATATCCTGAAAACCTGATCCACCGACAGCCCTCAAGGACTAGGAGTGAAGACCACTGGTTTATGCCAGTCCACGTTTTATCACGATCCTTTGCCTGCTCTTTGACTCTCCTGCTTCCACTATTAGATTGTATTCTAGTGTAACATGATTTTATTATGACCATTCTCTTCTTTATAATAATCTTCTTAAGTCTACTCTTCAGTTGTTTGTATTAATGCTTTGTACGTATCAGAGAGATCTCTGCATAACGTTCTGTAAGAACTGACGCAGCAGAGCCCTGAGTTACTTGCATCCACAGCAGTAGGAGTGACTATGTAGGAAAAAAGGCCTTGGTAATTTTAGTCATTTGGACTACCAGTTTAATTATCTAAAATACATTTTATGAAATACTGTTTGGGGGGGTTTTCAAGAAAAAATGTTCTTATCAAAGAAATACTCACAGGAACAGCTATCAACAAGACTATGAATTCCTGCTTCTGCTACATGTTATTCCTATCACTTCTAAATTTTACAATACAATCTGATTTATTCTGAGTTGGATCTGTGTTAGCACAAACTCTCCTTATACATTTGGCACTCATTCTGGATTTAATGAGGCAGGGAGATAAGCAGAACTACTGGATGTACATATTATCCAAGGTACAGTGTTTCTCAGGCTGGTCCTGGTATACCTAGGGCCGGTGCTACCATTAGGTGAACTAGGCTAATGCCTGGAGCACCAAATTTTGGAGGGCAGCCCATTGCCATTATTACCACTGCTGCCACGCCTCTCTAGATCTACAGTGGCAGCAAAGAAATGCTTTCCAAAATCTGACCTGCTGAATGCTGGTGCTGAAGTGTGCTCCTCCCCCCTCTGATGCAGATTTCCTGTTTGTGTGGGGGCGAAGTCAGCTGGCCATTCAGAGCACAGCAGCAGCACACACTAGTGGTTCAGGCTCTGGAAAGCTTATCTTTGCTGTTTTATTGTCAATGCTGCTGCTGAAGGTCCCAGAGAAGTACAGCAGCAGAGGCAGTAACAGTGACGACAGCAGCAGGAGGGACGACAGAATGAGGGTTCGCTTACGGCACCTTATATCCTTCCACTGGCCTTGGGTGTACCCCCTAGCCAATTTGGTTTTCTGGATGCCTACAATGAATATGCATAAGATAGATTTGCATGCACTGCCTCCATTGCAGGCAAATCTATTTCATGCACATTTATTTGGATAGCCTAAAAAACAGAATAAATAGGGGTACACTAGGACCATCTTGGGAACCACTGATCTAAATCATGAATTATATGATGGAGGAGAAGCCTAATGATTAGAGCACTGGCTTGGAAGCCAAGCAACCAGGGTTCAGTTCCCACTAGCACGCCTTGTGACCTTGGGCAAGTCACTTAACCCTCCATTGCCTCAGAAAAATCCAAGTTATCAATGTCCTTGTTTAATGTACATTACCAAGTTTAAGCTACAATGTAAACTGTTCTGACTAAATGATAAAGTGGCATAAAAACCTGTTAAATAAATAAACTAGTGTGTTAGTTATTTCAAAGGAACACATGTACGTATATTTGTTTTGTATGTAACATTGTGTTTTAATGTATTTTTGATGATTTTATGTATATAAATGAAACAAAACTAAAATCTTCTGCTCTGTAGAGGGAGGCGTATGCTAATTTTTGAAAGAAATCATCATAGTGCAGTTAAGACAGATTAAGTGCCCAAAAAGAGGAATAATATCAGACACAAGGAATATTTAAAAATCCCACTACATAACAGTTTGAGTCATTCTAGATCTTTTATGTTAGCTTACGAGGACACAGCTGAGTTGTCTACCTGTAATAGCTGAGGGTTACTCAGGGTTGGGTAATTACACTCATACCGACAGTATTGCGCCCTAGGATGATTCTTTTTAGTGCCCTCTAGCTGATGGTTTACTATTACTACTACTAATCATTTGTATAGCGCTACAAGGCATACACAGCACTATACATATAGATGTAAGACACAGTCCCTGCTCATCAGAGCTTAAAATCTAATCAAGATGAAAAAACATCGCAAAACTGGGGATTAGAGTAGGCAAGATACACAAACAGTGGACAAGAGAATGAGGAGCACCAGGATCAAAAGGTAGCCTCAAAGAGGTGGGTCTTCAGCCTGGACTTGAATAGGGCCAGACAAGGAACCAGATGCACCGATTCAGGTAGCTTGTTCCAGTCCTATGGAGCAGCAAGGTAGAATGAACGAAGTCTGGAGTTGGCAGTGGCAGAGAAGGGCGCAGATAAAAAGGAGCGGAGGTTTTAAGAGCAGTGATGGAGTATCTTCAGAAGGGGGTGCCAGGGAAAGCTGCTGTGGGCACCCATTCTCAGCAGCTTAGGAGGTTCTGGTCTCTAAGCTTTTATTGCCTCCTAGTCATGGTAAACTGAAAGCAGAGTAAACCCTGCTGTGATAACACGGAAGAACCAAAGGATGATTTTATAGAGTTTGGTCTTGTTTTGTAAAACAATTGAAGGCACATTTTAGAAAGGCCACTTATGCAGCAGGAAGAATGTGCGAGTGAAAACATCTGCAAATCTGTGTCACCCATAGCAGAAAGGGTGTGCACCTGTCAGATCAATATAAAGTCGATGTGTCTCTGCCCCTCGAAATATATGTGAATGTTAAAAGCGAGCCGCGGAATGGCGGGCAAACATGGGCACCAAGTGTAGCAGAAGAAACCATTTCAAAAATATACACTTGGGAAATGGTGGCGGAGGAAGGCTGAGAAAAGATGTTTGCACGGAAATTTATTTATTTATTTAACCAGTTTTGTATACCACCTTATCCTTCAATCAAAGTGGTTGACAAGACAACAAAGGACTTACATGTTGAGGGCATGGGAAGATCAAATACAATACATTACAATATAAATACAGTACAAACAGTAAATTATAATATTATCTCATAGTGAAATTAAATATACAAGTTGATCAATTTAAGTTATTTGACCAAATGATTCTATGAACCGACCAGAGGGGAAGCCATATTAGACCTAGTCCTTAGTGGAACACCAGATCTAATGCAAGAGATAAGGGTGTTGGGGCCACTTGGCAATAGTGATCATAGCATGATCGCCTTTGATTTAATTAGTGGAGGAGGGATAGTAAGGAAATCCACAGTACTACCTTTTAACTTTCGAAAGGGAGACTATGATAAAATGAGGAAAATAGTTAAGAAAAAACTAAAAGGAGCAGTTGCAAAGGTTAAAGACTTACATCAAGCTTGGGTGTTGTTGAAAGATACTATCTTGGAAACCCAGACCAGGTATATTCCATGCTTTAAGAAAAGTGGAAGGAAGTCCAAAAAACTGCCAGCATGGTTTAAAGGTGAGGTCAGAGAGGCTGTTGTTGCCAAAAAAGCATCTTTCAGGAAATGGAAAAAAGAGCCAAACGACGAAACCTGGAAACAGCACAAGCACTGGCAGGTCAAATGCAAGGCATTGATAAAGCAGGCAAAGGGAGAATTTGAGAAGAAGCTTGCTGCGGAAGCAAAAACGCGAAATAAAGATTTTTTCAAGTACATTCATAGCAAAAAACCTGTGAGAGAGTCAGTTGGTCCATTAGATGATAAAGGGGTTAAAGGAGCACTAAGAGGCGACAAGGCGATAGCAGAGAGACTGAACGAATTCTTTGCTTCAGTCTTTACTGAGGAAGATGTAGGGATGTTACCCATGACTGAAGTGGTATTTAAAGGTGCGGAAGAATTGAAGGAAATATCGATACATCGGGAAGATGTATTACAACTATTAGATAAACTGAAGAGTAGCAAATCACCTGGGCCGGATGATATACATCCAAGGGTGTTGAAATAACTGAAATATGAGATTACAGACCTGCTATCAGTTAATCTGTGAACTATCATTAGAATCATCTCTAATACCTGAAGATTGGAGGATCGCCAATGTAACACCAATTTTTAAAAAGGGTTCCAGGGGTGATCCGGGAAACTACAGACCAGTGAGCCTCATGTCAGTACCGGGAAAAATGGTAGAAACCATCATAATAATAAAATTACTCAGCATGTAGATAGTCATGGCCTAATGGGAGACAGCCAACATGGCTTTAGACAAGGAAGATCTTGTCTTACTAATCTTTTATGTTTTTTTGAAAGTGTGAATAAACAGGTGGACAAAGGTGAGTCGGTTGATATAGTGTATCTGGACTTTCAGAAAGCCTTTGACAAGGTCCCTCATCAGAGACTTTTGGCAAAACTAAAGAGTCATGGGATAGGAGGCAGTGTACTACTGTGGATCAGGAACTGGTTAAAAGATAGAAAGCAGAGGGTTGGGCTAAATGGCCAATTTTCCCAATGGAGAAAGGTGAATAGTGGTGTACCCCAGGGATCTGTGCTGGGTCCGCTGCTTTTTGACATATTCATAAATGACCTGGAAAGAGGAATAACGAGTGAGGTTATCAAATTTGCAGATGACACAAAACTATTTAAAGTTGTTAAAACCCAAGAGGATTGTGTAAAATTGCAAGAGGATCTTGATAAATTGGAAGACTGGGCATCAAAATGGCAGATGAAATTTAATGTGGAAAAGTGCAAAGTTATGCACCTAGGGAAGAACAACGATTACACGATGCAAGGTTCCACATTAGGAACCACCACCCAGGAAAAAGATTTAGGTGTCATTGTGAATAACATGTTAAAACCCTTGTCCCAGTGTGCAGCAGCAGCCAAGAGAGCAAATAGAATGCTAGGTATCATAAGGAAAGGAATGGAAAATAAAACGAAAGATATTATAATGCCTCTATACCGTTCCATGGTGAGACCGCACCTTGAATATTGTGTGCAATTCTGGTCGCCGTATCTTAAAAAGGATATAGCGTTATTCGAAAAGATTCAGAGAAGAGCCACCAAAATGGTAAAGGGGATGGAAGGATACTCCTATGAAGAAAGGCTAAAAAGGTTAGGGCTCTTTAACCTGGAAAAGAGACGGCTGAGGGGAAATATGCTAGACGTCTATAAATTAATGAATGGAGTGGAACGGGTAAACGTAGATCGATTGTTTACCTTATCAGAATATAGAAAGACTATGGGACATGCAATGAAGCTACAGGGTAAACTATTTAAGACTAATAAAAGAAAATATTTTTTCACTCAACGTGTAATCAAACTCTGGAATTTGTTACCAGAGGATGTAGTAAAGGCTGTTAGTGTAGCTGGGTTTAAAAAAGGTTTGGACAAGTTCCTGGAGGAAAGGTCCATAAACCATTATTAAGAAGGGACCCAGGATATCAATGCTTGACCCAGTACAAGCATTGCGGAACCTGTGTCTTTTGGGGAAACTGCTAGGTACGTATGACCTAGATTGGCCACTGTTGGAAACAGGATACTGGGCTTGATGGACCTTGGTCTGACCCAGTATGGTATATCTTATGTTCTTATAAGTCTTTAAAGATATGCGAAAGTCTTTGATGTCTTCCTGAGCTCTTAATTCTTCAGGAATAGAATTCCATACCTCTGGTGCCATGAAGGAAACTGCTCTTTTAGAGGTCATCTGTTTTGATCTATTGAACTTTAAAGGTGTACTAAGCTTATTGGAGTTATGAGACTGTCTAGGTCTTAGGCTCTTGTCTTTGGATATTATATGCTGTAGAATATCTGCTGAACATTGGTGAAAGATTTTGAAAATAATCATTAGGTTTTTGTATTTTGCTCTTGCAATAATTGGAAGGAAATGTAACTATCAGCGTTTACATATGTATCGCTCTTAGTTACCTGCAGAAGCCTCTATTCCTGGCTAGTGTCAAGATAGAGGCAGAAATAAACATTCCCCTTAATGTCCCCTGTAAGGGAAGGGCCAAAACAATAACCTTTCCAATATCTCTTCATGCCAGGAGCAGGTGTACATCAGGACGCGAGCACCGTTGGACTTACATGTGTATCCTCTATATGAAATGGGGAAAACACATGTAGAGTTTTGTTCCACCTGGTCCAGGCCCCCAGCACACACCTGTGCACTTTCAATGAGGTATGTTACCCATGTGTGAAAATAACCTGCCAACTCTCAATCTCTCATCTTCATCATTCAGTGACCCAACTTTTGGAGCAAGACTGGGCTAGTCCAGACTTGCAGAACTGATTTCAAATGGAAGGAGAATAATACATACTGAATGTATGTGTCTTTCTGATCTAGGCATTGACATCACAGAATGATTGTTTGCTATCAATAAAGATTCAGCTCAATAGCAATTATGTCAGATCTTTGGCTGGCCTGGTGGCTTGGCGAACCTGGGTTTGATTCTCGGGCTATGCATCTGCTCCCAGGGATGGTCAGGAATACTGTGAAGACAATGATCACAGATCCAGGAGAAGAGGTGGAAAGGACTCCCAGACATTGTGCAAAGATGACGCCTCGCAGTCGGACTTAGGGTCCAAGTATGCGGGATTCTGTAAGAAGGGATCCGTGTGACTCCCAGCTGAGTACTGTTGCTACCATAGATGGACTAAGCGGGAGCTGGGAGGGGGATATAAAAGAGGGAAAAACACCAGATAGTTTTGAATGAAGGCCCATGGCACTATGACCCAAAAGAAGCTGGTTCTGACTGACTGGAAGCTCAAAGGACCTGAAAGAAACTGCCAGAGTCAAGAAACTAAAAGTTATTACTTGGATCATAAGCCTACTGCAGGGGTGTACAAGTTCAGTCCCTGATGGCCACCACCAGGCCAGGTTTTCAGGATGTCCCTAATAAATATGCATAAAGTAGAATGTATGAAGACCTATCTCAAGCATATTCTTTAGGGATATCCTGAAAACCTGGCCCATTTGCAGACCTCAAGGACGACACCCCTGGCCTATAGTCAACAGTTGTTCAACATAATTTTAAGAAAATTAAAGTAAATTAACTAATGTTGTATTCAAGATATATTTTATAAACTAAGCCACGAATCAGAAAAAAAAATCTTCTTATGGCCTATTCTTTACTTTACAACTGAGGAGGGAGATATTAGTTAGATTTTTGCAAAATGATAAACTGACCCAGAACGATATTGTCAACAATTCTTTTTTTTTTAAATTGAAGTTTGTCTCCATAGTCATTTTAAATGATATTCACTGTGCACAGACACTAGTCGATATGCTGCAAGGGAAGGGCCCACTGTACAGGGTAAGCCAGCCAGCATGTGCAATGCAAAACAGGGTCTAAAGCACTCTAGCAGAAGAGGCAGCAAGGAGAAAACATAAAATACATGAACTAATTATCAAAACACAGCTATCCTTTGCACATAAAGTTCACTGCATCCAACTGAACTGCAAAAATCATTTCCTCTGCTTTGCAAAAAACATCTGCACTTTGAAAGTTTTCCATCTTGCACAAATTACAGGATGCTTAATACCAAACCCTCGGCTGTTGAGGGCGTTTCTGGAAAGTCATGATTCCGCCTCTGGTACTGATCCAGATGAAGCCTCAAAATCTACAGTTTTAAACATCCTCTCTCTAATATATCCATGACTTCCAACATTTTCTCACTTCTCTGACAAAATGTTTCCAGTCTTTGGGAGGGACGGAGAAAGAGACCATGCCTCAGAAAAAGAGGGGTATCCACCTCCGTTCAAATCTATTCTTTGTGCCCAGATTCACAACTACAGTAGAATGCCCATAATGAGGTGCTTTTCTTTTCTTTTGTTTTTTAAGGAGCTCTTCACCTGCAGAAATAGGGGCATTGTTCATCCTCCTCCTCTCACTTCTTTCCTACATTCCCTTGTGGCTCCCCCTCAGCTCACACCAATGTGTAGCCCCTGTGGGGTAGAAGGCAAGTTTCCATAATTTCCTACTTACTATTACCCCCCCCCCCCTTATAGCAGTTTCACATGAGCACTCTTTTGTTTCAGACTTTGTGTCCAAAAAGAAAGTCTATGGCGAGTGAGTGCTGATGTGAGTCTGAGATAAGGGGGGCGTATAATAACGCTGGGGTGACTGTATTTCTCCTTTTTATGTTCTCCTTCAGGGTAGGTTAAGTGTCACTCCCTAAGGCTTACAGTACACATTGCACCATTGGTCAGAGGTTAGAAGTTGCAGCTTTAGCCCAGCTCACATCTTGACACTGTTGCTAACTTAAGGTAATAGTTTTAGCTTTGACACAGTGCTTTTTTTCCTTTGATCTTCTCCCTGCCTAGTTCCCCTTTTGCTGCTTATACCACACTCTTAACATTTTACAGAAAGTTTTGCATTTCTAATATTTAAAGTGACAGTTGCCAAACAGCAAAGATTCCAGTTCTCTCAGGGCCCACTACAGCTATTAAAATTCTGCACGGCCAGAGCAAGTGGACCAAACAAACCAATCTCCTGCCCTGCCCCCCATGCTCTCTAGTTCCTGATGTTGTGTTGAGCAAAATACTGGTGGGCCATGGCCTTTATGGCTTACGCCATTCCACTGCCTATGACACAAACCATAATTTCATCACTACAAAACCATACACATTACTGCACAGTCCTGCGAATAGCCAATATTTTAATATTGTCACTTTCTGTTTCATAGCAAATGTCCTAACTCAATAGCATGAAACCACAATAAAAAATTTCATGAATACAGACAACGAAGAAGTTAAACAAATCGGAACCTGTGCACCTTGAGCTAATCAGATTGAGCATTGACCCAAATAAACTCAGTGGTTATAACAGAATGCTTTCTGTTTTAATTCTCGCAAAGAACATCCATTATCAGGAATATGTGAAGCAGTCTGGTTGTTTTAAGGGAGCATGTGGGCTGAATGATAAAGAAACCAACATACAAACTTAACTGCCACTATGTACTCCAAAAATTGCAAACATCATTAGGATTACAGTCTGTTATTTCCCCCCGTGCTGTCTTTTTCTGCAACTACACGGTTAAGAATTAATGCATAAAAGGAACGCAAAGTAATGTGTTTGGAGCACAGAAATCAAGGGGTGCATACATGAAGAGGGATGACGACCATCAAACAGGAGATCTGTGGATGACCGTGTCAGATAGCCAAGCGGCTAAGAGAGCCAATGGCCTGCTGGAGTGCAGTGGAAGAGGCGTCAATAGAACAGGGAGTTGTGATACTACCATAGTGGCGGGGTAGGCGAGTGGTCAGAACAGTAGACTGAAAGCTAGGGAAGACGGGGTTGAAATTCTGTTTCTCCCACTGATGCGTCTTGCAATTGAGCAAGTTACTTCACCTTCTTTTGCCCCACGTAACAACTTAGACTGTAAACACTAGGGGTAAGGAACTTACTTACTCTTCTTGAATTTGTAACTTGCCTTGAGCACAGGTTTGGAAAGACTAGTGAAAATAAAACGCCAAGTGCAGAGGCTGAATCTCCAAGGGCATATAGACAGTGCAGGTACTAACATGATGTGAAGCTTAATTAGAATTAAAATATGTATATTCTGGAGAAAACCAAACAGCTTGTTGTTATGGTCATTGTGTTATAATGTAAACCGCGCTGATACCGAATAGTGCGGTATATAAGAAATTGTAATAAATAAAATAAATAATAAATAGAAGAGAAGGGATGTTAAGGGACAGAGACAGTAAGATATCACAAAGGGTTTGCAAAGAGTCTGCAAGGGCGTAGAGTCAGAAGTAATATACGAGTAAGGATGTGTTTCCTTATTTAAAAGGTTGTGGATGTACAGAAAACCTTCCTAGTGTAAATGATGGAGGCAAAAACAGTCTTGAAATACAAAAAGGCTTGGGACAAACAGATAGCAATCTTGGTAATAGTTAAATGAAGACACAATTAGAGATTAAATAAAGTGCACAGTATTGGAATGAATAGGGAATATGGTCAGATCAAAGAGATCAGTTGGTCCTCATTAATCATCATTTTCTGTCTTTGTAAATTCAGCTGCCCCTATAATGAACGGTATTTTTCTCACTCCTACTAAAGCTACAGTGGCATCTAACTCCAACAGCACTCAAAATAATTAGAGCGCAATTCCATAGCATGCACGTCTAGCCTATGGACATGTCTAAATTTAAAAAGAGCCCCGTTTGACCCCTATTTCTAAATGCGTGAGTCTAGACGTGCCTGCAGGTCCAGAATCGGGGACATAGACATGTTTGGTGTGGCACACACAAGCCCCAGGACACGGGATACGTGCTAAGCAGCCTGAACGTCCCTGCTCTCGGTGAATTCTGAAAAGATGTACAGATCCGCTACTGCCCGTCTGTGTGGTCACACCTCCTCAGTTAAGACGTGTATCCCCAAAGCTGCTCACCATACTGACGGTGTGGTGCTCATGTAAACTACTCATGAAAACAGGTGATACAGATGTGTTGATGCAAAACAGACCATATAAGTTTGTCTTGTGCATAACCAGAACACTGCAAAGTGATTTCTGTGCACTCAGAGATGTTACAACAGCAAGTAAAAAGTGATATAATTGTCCTGACATACCTTGCAGCAAAACATACATGGCAGAAGGAGAACATTTTAGTTGTGCTTGCATTGGTCATCTCCAACAACAGTCTGTACAATGCTATGCATGGACCAGGAGAAATCAGAAATGGTCCTCTATGGCCAAATATCAGAGCATATCCCCGACAATAAATAGTGACACTCAGTGCATGCACCAGCGCAAACAACATTACTAGATGCCGAAGGGCACCAGCATCCATCTATAAAAATGTGCACATTTGTAAGCCCACTGATGGTGCTGTATGCCCCATTGCATGCTCTCATTCTGAGGGTCTCTTATCACTGATGGATATATTCCACATTTAGCCATAGAGATCCTTTTCTAATGTATCCTGGCCAATCACACTGGCATCTGATCACGCTACTGTCATCCCTACGGCCAGGCACTGATGACCCCTCAATATTGCAGTTGTACATACCAGGTCACCCAATGCATCCCGCTAACTACACACACGCACCACAGTGACTTGCAGTCACACAAAACATATCTTCAGTCCAGATGCCCTGCACCTCTAGAAAACAGCAAGTATAACATAATGGCATGGAGTCCCAGGACTACTAATCTGATCTGCATTTCTCATCCACACATGAATCTGTCCTATACTCACCCACATACAATCCCTACATCAACAGTCCCACTTCTCGGAAGACAGGAATTGTTAGGGTGCCCTAGATTATCTTCTCTAGCTCACACAGCAATTGTCAGCATAGCCAGAATAATCACCACTGCACCTCTGAATATTTCTGTAGGGGTATTTATTAATGTATCTTTACCATACAACCTTCCCTCACCTCTGCATTCTGTTCTTTACAACTGCATCTTGTAGTCTTCCAGACTGCAGACACACTGGTTCAAAACATCTTTGCACATCCATTCATCTCTACAGGACGCATTGCAAAGCAGAGCAGAAAAGTTTCTAACTCCTGGTCTTATTCCACGTTTCTGCTTGTATAACATGGACATCCGCGGAAACAAGGAAAACATAAACGGGCTTTTCCTGAATACACATAATATGTCTCCGTTGCGGACCACACCCCCATTCCACCCCCTCCTGCAAATGTTCTGAGATCCCGTGCTAGCGCTGTGTACGTACAGGGCCACAGGGGTTTCAGAATACGGTTGTAGATGTTTTTGATAGAAAAACGTCTACACCACACGTCCAAAGGGCTTATTCGTGTTCTGGAATGACCGCCATAATGTTGTGAGTACAATTCTGAGAATATATGCTAAAATAGTTCATTTTAAAGAATCGGTCAACAGGATTTTCAGATGGTGGCAGGTCAAATAATCCAAGTACAACCGAACACATTTTCTGGGATACCCAAATATGCCATCTGTCAGAAAGATCATCTGAAAATAAAATGATTGTGGGCTTTATGTTAACAGAGGAAGGTGAGCTGCAAAGAAGATAAATAAACCACAGCATGACTGATGCACTGGAACATGAAAAATAAGTCACTTTGAAGGAACTGACCTTTTCTAGTTTTTCAAAATGGTCTCGGAGGAATTTCATGGGCCGGTCAGGCTTTGCTATGCAAAGGTTCACAATGCACTCTTTGAGAATCTGCTGGATGTTGTATTTCTGAACGTAGATTTCACATCCTTTCAGGCTCTCATCTTCTTCCACATTGGAGGAAGAGGAAGATGATGAGGCAGCCATCTCTGTGCTTCAGGACAGGAAAAATAACCTGGGCATAAACAATACGTTAATTACTATGGGTGGCATTGAGAAGCCCTATTCATGAGTTGGACATCAAAAAATGGGCATGTAGACATGCAAAGCCTGAAGACGCCTCCGGGGCTATTTTAGGAAGCTGGGTATATGGACATCTCCAGAACAAACATGTCCATGTCACATGGGAGGGTGTGGCAGAAGCATGTCTGGGGCATTCTGGAAAAGATACACATAGATGCCCAATTTCAGAAATGGCAAGCACATATAAATTCACCAGTGGTACCATTCTTGTCTATTCCTGCTCCAGGACACAGAAAGGCATCAGAAACGTTCTTGTTCTGCCAACAAAATACCTGGAGGGAGTAAAGAAGAAGGTACTCTGATGTCCAAAATACTGGTTTTCTGGTCAGCATGCCAATGCACGTCTCTACTTGCAAAATAGGAGGCAGGGACATCTATGCAGCATGGGATAGACATCCCTATTCTAAAATGTTGTCAAATTTTGTCCATAACCACAGACGTCCATTTCGGGCAAGTGCAAGTCTCTAAAATCAGGCCAAAATTTACAAGAGTCCACCCTTTTTTCATATGTTTTGATCTGCACGTCCCAGATTGCACTAAGACGTCATTTCTAAAATGTGCCCTCACATGTCTAAAGAACAGAACAATTTTGCACTTATATGAATGGCAGAAAAAAAAAAGTAAATGTCAGAAGCAAAAGTAACCACACATATTTATGTAGCACTAATAACATGGGGGGGGATGGAATATTCAAAGGCATTTACATGGTTTGCAGACCTACAAATCATGTAAATGCACACTGGGGATGTCCGAGGGTGTCGCCGCTACATACTCTGATACTACATGGTTAGCACTGGAGCATTCTGGGGTGCAGCGGAGGTGGCCCCATCACTATCCGGGCAGCAGCGATATTGAGCTGCTACCCGGTTAGCAAGCTGCAGGTAAAGTAAGGCTGGCCGAACTCTACCCATGGAGGCTAAGCAGTCAGCGGCTCAATATCACCACTACCTAGTTAGCTTCCAGAGTCTGCAGCGACCTGTGGTTGGATAGGGCTCTGGCATTGAATATTCAGGATTAGTTTTTAGCAGCAACAGTTAGCCGTATTAAGAGCACTGACCACTGCATATCCCCCCCAATTAAAAAATAACTCATTTTACGGTTGAAAACATCCTTAATAAATGAAAATGGATAGGAATTCTAGATCCTCACTGAAAAACTCATGAAACAAAGCAAAAGGCAAGTATTAGGAGATTAGATGATAGACTATATAGCTATATACACTCCACTGGACCACATCAAAGAGTAAAAACATTACTAACTTCATTCACAAACAAAATTATAAGGGGGATTCAAAAACCCAAACAAGATTTTGTACTGATTTTCCTAGACACTGCAGCTACATTTGACTTCGTTTCTCGCAATATATTACTAGCAAGACTATAGTGAATTGGAATACAGAATACAGAACCAACAGATCTCAAACAATAAATCAAGATGGGAACACACAAATCCACCCCATACACTCAAAACAGGGAGTACCTCAAGGCTCAGTGCTATCGTCGCTACTATTCAATATGTACAAAAATTATTCATAGTAACATAGCATATGACGGCAGAAAAAGACCAGCATGGTCCATCTAGTCTGCCCAGCAAGGCGGCAAGAGTAGGTGCACCTGCCGCTCCGTGCAGATCGCTCCTCCCCATGCCTTTGTTTAGGGGTGAACCCACCGCTCCATGCAGGTCACCACTATTTGTTGAGATATAAGAGATAGTTATGTTTACTTTGATTTTATCCTGTTTCTATAGAGGGATCCACTGTGTCTGTCCCATGCCATTTTGAATTCTGTCACTGTATTTGCCCTCATCACTTCCATTGGGAGGGCATTCCAAGCATCCACCACCCTTTCATTGAAAAAGTATTTCCTGACATTGCCTTTCAGTTTACCCCCTTGCAGCTTCATGTTATGGTCTTTGGAAGAGGTCTGTTTGTCCATTAATACTCTAAAGTATTTAAAGGTCTGAATTATATCTCCCCTGTCCCTCCTCTCTTCCAGAGAGTGTACAAATTTAGGTCTTCAAATCTCTTCTCATAAGCCTTCTGACGCAGGCTCCAAATAATTTTGATCGCCTTCCTCTGAACTGCTTCCAGCCTTTTTATATCCTTTGCGAGATACGGTCTGCAAAACTGAACACAATATTCCAAGTGAAGCCTCACCAGCAACTTGTACAGTAGTATTAGTACCTCCTCCTTTCTGCTGGTAATTCCTCTCTGTATGCAACCCAGCATCCTTCTGGCTTTTGACACCACCTTGTCACACTGTTTCGCCACCTTGAAATCATAAGAAACAATCACTCCGAGGTCCTTCTCCTGGTCCGTGCACACCAATCTCTCGCCCCCTATTGTACACAATTCCCTTGGATTTCTGCTTCCCACGTGCATGACACTATAATGTACTATTCCATATCTATGCTGATGACATAATAATCTACCTACCTTTCTCCAGGTATAACCCACATTACTCCCCAATAATAGATTGCTTCAATGAAATAACGCTATGGCTATCAGGACACAACTTAAGAATAAATCACAAAAAAAACAGCAGCTCTCTATAAAACAAGGAGTAAGAATTTCAGCCCACCAACAACCCTGCCAATCAAAGATGCAGTACTAGATGTGAAATCTTAAGTCCGCTATTTAAGAATAACCCTTGACCAATGCTTGTCTTTCAAGTTAGACATTAGCAAAACCTCCAAACAGATATACATGAAAATTAGACAACAATCGCGCCCTCTTCTAGAACTCACAGATTTCCATACAGTATTGCAGGCCATGATTCTTTCACACCAGGACTACTGCAATATTACTGTATATATCAAGAAATTCCAGAACACATTTTACACCCCCTACAAATAGCACAACATACAACGGCACATATCCTTTATTGTGCCTCAAAGGTGAACCATATCACACCCATTCTAAAGCAGCTTCAAGTATAAAGCTCTGAGAACCGCATACAAAGTATACGTATCACACATTATCTTTGATGTATCTATAATCCATCCTAAAAAAAACTGGCGAATAGCTGAACTAGAAGACCCTGTACACAAAACTTGTTTACCATACCACTCGAAAAAGCCAAGAGCACCGAAGCAGCATGTTCACGTGCTTTCTCGCTCTACGCACCAGGACTCTGGAACACACTACCAGAGAAGATATTTATTTACCAGCTTTTTTTGTGCTGCTTTATCTGGAAGCCAAAGCCGTTTATATGTAACGTGAATGTACAAAAAATTACAGAGAATATTATAACTTAGGGTGTTAATACAACTATTTACATTTATCAAGTTGAAAGCCTTAGTGATGGAAGAGTGAGAAGGGGCAAGTAACTTGGAAAGGTACAGAGAATGGTCGTACGATAATGTGTCTACTAAGGTATGATTGTTTACAAGACATTCATAATAACCATGCTCAGTGGCGGCACAAGAGTTTCTGCCACCCTAGGCAGACCCTCCGCGCCAACCCCCCAAAGACTGCACCTCCATCTAGCCTGCCATGCCGCCCCCCCCCTGCGCTGAAGCAGCAGCGGCTGATGGCTACTTCAGCACTGCATTGAGCCTTAAAGTGCCCGTCTGCAAGCTCACAGTCTGATGCCCCCTCCCCCGATGCAGCTTTCTTGGAGGGCAGGCAGCAGTAGCAGGCCGGAACTGCGTGCACGTGAATGGGGGTTTTAAAGCCCGGCACAGCACTGAAGTAACAATTCAGCTGCCACTTCTGGGGGGGTTGGGGTAGTGATGCCGTCCACCAGGGTCTGCCACTCTAGGCGACTGCCTAAGTCTGCCTAGTGGACAGGCCAGCCCTGGCCATGCTAGATGTTATCTCCAAAGTATTCCAAGAAGAGGTGAGTCTTTAGTGTCCTGCAGAATTTAGTTATGAGGTCTAAGGATCTGAGCCCCTCAGGGCGTGAGCTCCAAATTGAAGGGGCATAGAGGGAGAATGCGCATTTGCAAGTGGTTTATGGGCTGCTCACCTTAAAGGTTCAGGAAGGAGGTTCAGGGAGTTCAGCCTTTGTGTTCTGTTGTACTGGACTTTTGTATAAAGGTTTGCAGACTTTCTGCTGAGGTTGTCAAAGAGTCTTGAAGATGATGAGTATCACCTTGTACTTTATTCTGGATATTATAGGGAGCCAGTGCAATTGTTTTAATGTTGATATATGTTATGTTCTTGTTGAGGTGTGCCTTTTATCATGCATGCAGAAGTGTTCTGGACCATCTGTAGAGGGTGTAGTGCATGCTTTGGGATTCCTTGATGTATTGTGTTACAGTAGTCTGGGTGCGGAGATAAGGCTTACTTTAAATTTTTAATCCACATTCTGCAGCCGGGTTAATTTTTGCATATTTCAGGAAAATTGTACCCGTCTTATTCAATATGTTATAACAGTGATTTTCTTTTGTCATCACGCAGATCCCAAATATTTCGGGCTCGGCCATTTAGTCAGAATTTTGGATCCCGAGAGTTTTGGGACTGGCCTGGATAGGGTTAATGCCTGCAACAGTGTCCTAAAGCCTGACCTGTTGTTGACGATCCTTGAAGTATGATTGGAACCAATCCAGGGTGGTGCCTTGTAATCCAATTTCTTGTAGCCTATTGATTAAGATAAGAGCCACACCAGACCTTATGAAGTTCCATAAGGAATTAAAGACCCTACTCTTTATGAAACATTTTGGATCTGACACTAGCATTTACAAACCCAACCAGGAACCTAAAATGCCAAACTGCAGAATAGTTAAGTAACGACCTCATTATTGTATGACGCACTCTTATCCACATTATCTGACTTAAGAGTAAATGTTACGTAACCTCTTAATTGTATCGTACACTGTTATTTATTTATTTATTATTATTATTATTTATTACAATTTCTTATATACCGCGCTATTTAGTATCAGCGCGGTTTACATCATAACTTAACGACCATAACAACAAGCTGTCAGGTTTTACATCGAACAGGAGTACAAACTTGGATAACGGGGTTAACTATATACATAAGCTATTTACACTGGAAGGATAGGTAAAAATCAGATAATGCATGTAAGGGCCTTTCTAGATTGGGTCATTTCCTGAGAGGTATATATGTTATCCATGTTTTATCTGAGTTAAGACTTAAATTTTATATGTAAAGTTAAATTCACCATCGTTAATTGTGAGCGCTTTGATTTTAAGAAAATAAATAAATATTCATATTCCCATGAAAACCTAAAAAGAAATATCCATGGAGAATGGCCTATAACGGGCTGACAACTCGGGTTCAAATCCCTCGACACACTCCAGGGCCGGTACCACCATTTGGCAGGATTAGGTGGTTGCCTAGGGCAACAGCTCCTGAGTGACAACAAAGAACTGCAGCAATCAAAGCAAAGCAATTTTTCCCAACAGCCACACAAACTCAACACGCCATTCTCTTACCTACAGGGAGGGTGACACACACAGTCATACAAAGCGAAGTTTAATACTTAAAAGTGTGATGTCCAATTCTGCATTTTTACGGGAATGCTGTAGGAGGAGTGGTATTGGGATGGTTATGATTCGTGAGTTTGGTTATCAAAATCTTGGGGAGGGGCCCTAAGATGTTCAGTACCCTTGCACCAGCCCTGCACATTCCTTGGGCAAGTCACTATCTCCCATTGGCTCAGCTATCCATTGAGATTATAAATTCTTTGCAGCAGAGTTTTACTGTATTTGAGTTTGAATAATGCGTCAAGGCACTCTAAGTATGATTTGGCATCGGCAAAGTGTGCTCAAAATCCAAATGCAACTTCTCCCACTGACGCACCTTGCCCCAATCGCTTTGGGGCATATTTGCTAAGCCAAGTTAGCTGTTAATGCGGTGATAAAATGAGAAAAGTGTTGCAGTAACAGTTAACATGAGTCAAATGCAGATAGCGCAGGGATTTCCTGTGCTATTTGCACACTGTGCGTTAGTCATGCGACGGTTACTGCGAGTGTCAATGGGGGCTATTAGCTGAACTGGGGATGCTATTGTGCGGTGTTCTCTGCTGGGGAAGTGCTGTGCACACCCCTGACAGATAATGCACAGCTGCTGCAGCTAACACGCTGCTATCTGCACTAACAGGCCACATTAGCTGCAAAAGCCTACCACAGTTTAGTAAACATGCCTCTTTATCACCCACTGCTTGCAGAGTCCACTTAGATTTTATGCTCCTTGGGACAGACACATCACCATTGTACATCTAATAGCACTAGACAAATGAAAAGTCTTATTATTATTAAATGCATAGAACATGATCAAGAATTAACATTCTCGGTAAGCAAGCCTTCTTTAGCATATAAGAGGGCAGGAATATATGACAACAGAGACACCTGGGGCTCTACATGTCCCAAACTCAGCATTTCATATAACCCTTATTGAGTCTAGAGGGAAATGGGATCACTGTAGGGCACCGACAGGGATGCGATTCTGCAAATAAACAAAACTATGTGTCAGTCTGCCCGAGGGCTGGTTTCCTGCCCAGGTGAGTTCTTGTTGGAACCGTGGCTGTGGGATGTCACGGCAGCACAGACCGGACCGGAGCGCTCTGCTGGGTAACGGCACCTCGGGCCGCCAGGCTGCAAGAAAGGGGAACGATCTCGCCATATTTCGAGCAACTTCAAGGAGCGAGACCTGATTTCCAGCAGCAGGAGCATCAGCGGGCAGCCGACGAGCCCTTTAGCTCGGGGGCCGAGGAGTCGCCTCCCCCTTATGATCGCGGGTCTAGGGCAGGGGGGATGGTGGAGGCTAAGCAGGGGATGCACGGGTGGGGAGGAAGCAGCATCCCCCGCCCTGACCTTGCACGCGCTCGCCGCCCCCTTACCGCCGTCCGAGCCGCCAGGTGCTGCCGCGGCGCTCGGCCCTCGCAGCTTCGCTCAGCCGCAGCCTCCCGTGACGTCAGACGACCTCGCGCGCGCGCCTCCTCCTCGCGCTCCCTTATCTCGCCGCCGCCACCGCTCTGCCTGTGCGTCAGACAGCGGCTCTCGTCCAGCCCCCCCCCCCCCCCCCGGGCACTTCGCTTCCTCATTTGCCTCTGTTTAGTACTATTTTCTCCGCTCTTTCAGGATGTTTCTGTGGGACATGGGGTAACTGTTAACGCATGTCCCTGTTAAATGTTACTATGTTGGCATCAGGACGGTACCAAGCCATAAATGCGCCCTGTGCCACTTGCAAACCTGGCGGCCCCCCCCCCCCATCACATGTTTGTCATTTGCCCATATTACCCCACCCCCCACCCCTTCCATCCCCCACTGCCAGCCCAGCCTGCCCTTGCTCCGCCTCCACTTTTCCTGTTTCCTTGGCGGCAGCGGAGCAGACCTCCAATTAAAATGAAACACATCTTTCCAACTCTGGGCTTGCATGACTGGTCGGATACCTCCATCCTCTGACATATGCGCATATCAGAGGAGCAAGGGATCAGACTAGCCATGCAAGTGTGGAGTCTGAAAGATCCACATGTTTTTTTTTACTTGGAGGTCCTCTCCACTGCCACCACCACCACCACTATTGTCGCCAAGGGAACAGGTAAAGCAGCAGCAGCAGGGTAAGGGCTGGCAGCGTGCGGAGGGGGAGGGGGGTAGCCAAGGCCCACAATCAGCCCTAAATGCACCCCAATTTTTTGTGCCCTGTGCGGCTGCATCGCTCACACAGGACTAGGTACAGTGCTGGCTGGTATGACACTACTTCATGCCATAATTGCATAAGCTGTTGTGGAGCAGGTTATGAATAGAGAGTGGGTGTGGACTGCACATTGTAGTTGGTGCACAGAACTATACTCTTCTATGCTGTCACTTGTGCGGTTAGAAGAGGTGCCCTTACAGGAGCCAGCCTACCAGCACGTAGATTAGGCATTTGCCTGGGATGCCACACTTATGGGTGGCATTGCAGCCCCAGCATTGCTGGCAAACACAGTGGCAGATCACACAGAGTTAGGCAGTATCAGCAGCAGGCCACATGCGTTCACTCAAGGCCTCTGCTTCTTGCCCCCTCTAGTACGTCTATTGGAGGCGGCAGGATGCACAGGCCTAGAGTGCATGCACGGATGCTCAAAAATTCACATCTGTGCTCTGCTGCCTTTCTATGCAGGCTCGGTTCTGGGGGAAGTAGGGTGCCAGCGGCATTGATAGCAGCAATGGTGGCAGGGAGAAGGGAAAAGGAGAGAGATGAAGGATATCTTTGGAGAGTAGGAAAGTAGAGATTCTGAACACCTGGGGCTGGTAGAGAAGGGAAGGGAAAATTCTGGACACCTAAGG
This sequence comes from Ichthyophis bannanicus, assembly GCA_033557465.1. Classification (NCBI taxonomy): domain Eukaryota; kingdom Metazoa; phylum Chordata; class Amphibia; order Gymnophiona; family Ichthyophiidae; genus Ichthyophis; species Ichthyophis bannanicus. The sequence goes on from CM066044.1 coordinate 24,433,847, forward strand.
GGATAGAATAGGAGGGGGATGCTAGACATGAGATGTAGTAGAAAAGAGAAGAGGGTAGAGAAGTAGAGATGCTGGACATCTGGGGCAGAAGAGAAAGGAAGGGAAAATGCTGGACACTTGGAGGAGTAGAATAGGAGGGGGATGCTGGACATGAGCGGGGGGAGGGGGGTAGGGAAGAGAAGATGGGATGCTGGACACCTGAGGGAGTAGAAAAGGTAAAGGAAGATGCTGGACTATAAGGGCAGGGCGTCAAGCCAAATGTTTGCCTACAGCATCAGATAGTCTAGGGCTGGCCCTATGCACTTATTACCTCCTAAATAGAAGGCAGTAATTGCATTTGCACTGTCTGTACACATTCAATTCATTACATTTATAACCGCCAATCGTTTGCACATCTTGTCAGTGACAAAATAATATACATATTATAAACCTACTTAACAATAATAAGACTAAATATCAGGAATCAGAAACAAAAATCCTAAAGATTAAAAGCCTTTGGAAAAAAAATATGCTTTAAGACTTTCCAAAAAGACAAGAAAATAAAAGGTTCCTGCAAAGCAGGGGAAGAGAGTTCCACAGCTGGGATGTCCATACCGAGGAAGCATGGAGCCATAGCATAGTCTGAGATACCTTGGTCAAAGAAGGAACCTGCAACAAATACTGAGAAGTCGAACAGAGAATATGAGATGAATGATAGATGTGCAACGAGGGAAGCAATTTACCAGAGAACACTGACTTTAAAAGCCAAGCAGAGTCACTTCAATTGTATTCAGACAGGGCATACATGGTCGCATTTCACCAAACCCATAATCGCTTGAGTAGCCACATTCTGGGTCATCTGAAGAGGCCTTTTAGAACATAATCGGATAAATCCAAATAAACTATGTTGCAGTAGTCCAAGCTATGAATCACAAGAGGTTGAACCACCACTCTGCGGTAAAGTACTTTTCTTTGTGTTAAGTACATGGGAACATGCTGGGAACACACGCAAAGGTTAGCACATAGGCTTTGCATTTACTGCACATTAATTTTGTAAAACATTATCACACTTTAGTAAACAAGTCCGTGTGTGTGTGTGTGTGTGTGTGTGTGTGTGTGTGTCTTTCTCAGCTTTGTGCTTGATTAAAAAGAATTTCTAAGAGCACCTTGATGTTGCCTATATATAAAGAGCCTGAATTTGAGCTGGGCGGTACTATGCGCTGAAAGCGCATAGCCCGCCCACTTTCTGCCTAACCCGGATTTTCCATGCCGGGGTCATATGCGGCCCCAGCATCGAAAATCTGGGTGTCGCCACACAGACAGAAAGCCGCATGAGCTATCCATGTAGCACCGATTTCACTGGTCAACAAGTTTTTAGAAAAGTCATGTTATTGAAATAAAAATAGTCATTTCTTTTCAATTTTTATATGCTGAACACAAATATGACAGTGAAATTGCAAAGTTGGCTCTAGTTTTTTTGTAATCTACAAGTATTAATGTTTACATCACGAAATGCATGTCAATAGTAAATATGATAGGCCTTCGGTTAATACCTGTAAAAAAAACAAGTCATAGACTACTTCTTAGGAGTGGAGGAGTAGCCTAGTGGTTAGAGCAACTGCCTAGTACCCAGAAGATCAAGGGTTCAATTGCCACTGGCACTTCTTTTGACTTTGGGCAAGTCACTTTACCCTCCATTGCCTCGGAAGAAAAGGCTGGCAATCTACTTCCAGTGATACATTGCCAAGAAAACCCAGAGGTAGCTGGGTCGCTATGAGTCAACACTTATTTGATAGCACTAACAAAAAAAAGACTACTTATTAGATTTTTTCGCCTGTCTCTTGTACAGCTGTTCGGGAGCTTCTCTGGGGAGTGTCCAGCATTAGTCAGCCAGCATTGTAGTGGACCATTTTCCCTGGTATCTTTGCTCCATCATTGCGATATCCTGGTGAAAACGTTTGCCCTGTTCATCACTAACCATACCACAGTTGTCAGGAAAGAAATCGAGATGGGAATCAAGGAAATGGATCTTTAGAGACATATAGCAGCCAAGTTTCTGATACTGCATCAGCATGTCTTCTACTAGTTCCTTGTAGTTTTCTGCCCTAACATTCCTGAGAAAGTTTGTTGACACTAGGCAAAAAGCATTCCATGCTTGTTTCGCATCACCCTGCAGCAAGTTGTTGAACCGGTCATCTTTGAAGAGCTCTCGAATCTGAGGACCCACAAAAACTCTCTCTTTAATCTTTGCTTCGCTGAGTCGAGGGAATTTTTCATGAAGGCAGGGCCGGCCCGTCCATTGAGCGAGAATGTTTTTTGCACAGGGCCTCGCGTTTCAGGGGGCCCCGCGCAAAAAACATTCTGATCCTAAAGTAAAATTTAAAAAAAAAAAAAAAGCTGTCTTCTCCCGCTGCCGGGGCCGCCGCGGCAGAATCGAGTGTGCCGCGTGGCCCCCCCTGCCCAGCAGAGCCTGCCCTCCCCCGTATCACCTCTCTCTTCGTAGCTGCAGTCAGACGCGCAGGCTTTCAGAGCGCGAGGGGAGAGTTTCTCCCTCGCTGCTATGTTAAGCCCGCGGGGGCTGATGGGAAGTTCCCATCAGCCCCCGCGGGCTTAACAGAGCCGCGAAAGGGAAACTAGTCCCTTCGCGCTCTGAAAGCCAGCACATGTGATTGCAGCTACGAAGAGAGAGGTGATACGGGGGAGGGCAGGCTCTGCTGGGCAGGGGGGGGGCCCGCGGCACACTCGATACTGCCGCGGCGGCCCCGGCAGCGGGAGAAGACAGCTTTTTTTTTAAAACTTTTCTCTGGGCTGGGCTGGGCTGGGCTGGGGGGGATTAGGAGTGGTGATGGGCTATGGGGGGGTAGGAGTGGTGATGGGCTATGGGGGGGTAGGAGTGGTGATGGGCTATGGGGGGCTATGGGGGGTTAGGAATGGTGATGGGCTATGGGGGAGCTAAGTCTTTATATGGGCTGATGGGATTAGGACTGGAAGTGGGTTGATGGGGGGTTAGGACTAGTAATGGGCTATGGGGGGGCTTAAACTAAAAATTGGGTGAAGGGGGATTAGGACTGGAAATGGGCTGGTGGGATTAGGACTGGGAGTGGGCTGATGGGGAGGTTAGGACTAGTAATGGGGTATGGGGGAGCTTAAACTGAAAATTGGGTGATGGGGATTAGCACTGGGAGTGGGCTATGGGGGGCTAGGACTGGTAATGGGTTGGGGGGTTGCTAGGACTGGAAATGGGCTGGGGGTCTTAAGACTGGAGGTGGGCTGATGGGGTTAGGACTGGTAATGGGCTGTGGGCTGTTGGGGGGGTTAGGACTGGTAATGGGCTATGGGGGGGCTAGGACTGGAAATGGGCTGATGGGGGGGTTAACACTGGAGGTGGGCTGATGGGGTTAAGACTGGTAATGGGCTATGGGGGGGTTAGTACTGATAATGGGCTATGGGGGGGATAGGACAGGAAATGGGCTGAGGGGGATGGGTTAGGACTTGAGGTGGGCTGATGGGGTTAGGACTGGTAATGGGCTGTGGGCTGATGGGGGGTTAGGACTGGCAATGGGCTATGGGGGGCTGACTGGAAGTGGGCTGATGGGGGGTTAGGACTGGAAGTGGGCTGATGGGAGGTTAGGACTGGAAGTGGGTTGATGGGGGGGCTAGGACTGGTATTGGGTTGGGGGGTTGCTAGGACTGGAAATGGGCTGATGGGGGGCTAGGACTGGAAATGGGCTGATGCAGGGACTAGAAGGGAATGGATACTGGGTGAGGCTGGAACTAGAAGGGAGCTGATGTTGGGGGAGGATTAGAATGGGATGGGGCTGGGAGAGTAAAATGGAGAGGGGAAAAATATTTTGTGTGGGAGGGATAAAAAATCTACAATTGGCCGGGTATTGGGAGAGTAAGTGGGGATTGAGGATGGAGGGGTAAAATTTGAGTGGATGAAATAGGAATGAGGAAAGAGCAAAAGGAGAAAGATTAGTATGTTAAAGCAGATGTAGAGAGAGAGAATGGAAAAAAAACTAGAAGAGAGAAGAAAGGACAAATGGACAGCAGATGATGGAGAGTTAGCAGAAAACATGAAGAAACCAGAAGAAAGTGGCTGGAGCAATTGCAACTGAAAAAAAATGCACAAAAGGTAGAAAGATATCTCTTTATTTTGAATTTATTACCTGGAATATGAAAGCTCTGGGAAATGTGCATCATTAACGTCTGCGCTTTGTTTGGTACAAGAGGAAATTAATTTATAGTTTTATTTCTACAGTGTTGTTGTACATTCCAAGTTTGGCTTTTGGGGTTCCCAGTTTAATTATTGCCTTCCTGTTTCTAAAGTGTGATTCCTTGTTTGGTGATGGTCTATGTTCTGCATGTGTAACTGAGCTGAGGCATTCTGTTTATGTAATTCCTATTAGACATTGCCACTTGTTCTCTTTCCCCAGTAGGTCATGTATTGTTCTCTGAAATGTATTGGTTTAATATTTGCAGTGTTGCCTTTTGATAGGTAGGGTATGGTGCTTTGTGAGTCCTGGTAGTGCTGTTAGGATACGGCGGGTTTGCTATGGGTTCTAAATGGGCAGTGTTTGTAGTAGTTCCTAATGTGCCTGGCGGTTGGCACTGGATTATAGTAATGCAGAAATCTTTTAGTCTGTCTTTATCCATACACTCATTAAGAGACATGTTTACTAAAAGTTAGTGTATGTTAGCATTATGCAAATATTTATGCAAATAAGGCCCCGCACCGAGTCTTCGCACATGGCCCCGTACCCACCTTGGGCCGCCCCTGCATGAAGGTATTGGAAAGCTGGCAAAGTGCGGTCCATGGCTTTCACAAAGTTTTTCATCAAACCTAGTTTGATGTGAAGGGGTGGTAGCAGGATTTTGTGAGCCGCAACCAGAGCTGGGGGCTGGATATTCTTCTCTCCAAATGTTACATTTTGTCTACGATTCCATTCCTTCCGCAAATAGTGCCAATCCCTTGCTCGGCTATCCCACTCACATAAGAAACACATGTATTTTATATATCCCTGCTGTAGTCCCATTAAAAGGGCAACTACCTTCAAGTCACCACAGAGGTGCCAGCTGTACTTGTTATAGTTAATGGAAGTCAGTAGATGCTTTAAGTTATCGTATGTCTCTTTCATGTGGACGGCATGCGCTACTGGAATAGATGGAAGACGGTTTCCATTGTTCAAAAGCACAGCCTTCAGACTCAGTTTCGAAGAGTCTATAAATAGTCTCCAGTCTTGTGGGTCATGAGTGATTTTTAAGGCATTCATGAGACTTTCAATATCGGAACAGAATACCAGATTACTTTCCGACTGCGTATAGTACACTGCTGACGTCAGATGGTTTCAGCAGCTGTCTGGCAGTAGTATTGCATTGCATTGCATCAGAAAATGATGCAATCAACTCTGGATGATGTGTGCATGCTGGTATTATGCAATGTGATGCAATATTACATCATTCAAGGCTTATTTGGGATGTTGTTGATGTCCTACTGGATAAATTTACACGGTGAAACGTCAAAAATGAACTACATGCAATTTCTTCAAAACAAGAGCCAATAACATTTTTTTAATGTTATATTTGTGTTCATCTCACCGAGATACTACAAATTAGGGCCTTTTAAAGTCAGTAACGATTTCAATGTTGACCAGTGTTTTCAATGCTTCACGGTCAGCGCTCTGCATCTTAAGATAGGCGTGCCCTTTGAAAATCCCAGATATGTCCCTAACACACCCAGATACTATCTGCATAGCATCGGGGGGTGGAGCAGAGGCGGGTCATGGTGCTACCCATGTAGCACCGATTTTCAATGCTACATGGTTAACGCTCTGCATCTTAAAGATAGGTGTGGGAAAACTTCGCCTATCTTTAAGGCGCCTGGGCTAACTGTGTAGCATTGAAAATTGGTGCTACACAGGTAGTGCCATGGCCTACTTCCGCTCCACCCCAGAACACCCCCCGATGCTATGCAGATAGTATCTGGGTGTATTAGGGACATACCCGGGATTTTCAAAGGGCACTACGTGTAGGAGCCCTTCAAAAATCCCGGATAAGGCCTTTACATGGGTAACTAGGGAAGTTATCCATGTAAAGGCTTTTGCAAATCAGGCCCAGTATTTCTTTATTCCTTTAAAATAATTTGTATTTGCTAGTCAGAAAACTTTACCTTATGAACTGCAAAAAAAAGCTCTCTGACACCATACAAAATATTGAGATAAGCACTAGCAGACAAGAGATCATTTCCAAGATACCCTTAACTGGCATATACAAAATCAACCCATCTGAAGACATTATTCCATGAAAAAACCCTTTCACATTACATCTGCCAGTGGTATTCCTCTGGTACACATATAGTACAAGTGAAGAAGGCACCAGCTGAACTTAACGCAAATTGGAAAATTTTATTTAATTAAAAACCTATGTAATGTCTTTTCAAGCTGTGAGAGTTTAACCAACTAGGTGGCCTTTTTACTAGCATGCCAAAAGCACTGAAAAACAGAGTTACTTGCCTGTAACAGAGTTCTCCGTGGACAGCAGGATAAGTCAGCCACACCTGGTGTCGTCCCCCGACAGCGCCATGACGGAAGTGCTCTATAGCTCAGAAGCTTCTGAGCATGTGTGAGGTGGTCCCACCTCCCCAGCCCGCCCCTAGCCGGTCAGTTAGTGACTAGCTATGCCCTTGCGGCTAGGTGCGGAGCAGTGCGCAGGCCACCCTCATGCAGGGGAGGCGGGTGGGATGGTGTGGCTGACTTATCCTGCTGTCCACGGAGAACTCTGTTACAGGTAAGTAACTCTGTTTTCTCCTAGGACAAGCAGGATGTGTCAGCCACACCTGGTGTCTCCCAAGCTATGATTCACACTGAGGAGAATGAGGGAGGCATGCGTAAAATTGCAAACGTTTATTGTGGAGAAAACAGGTTTAAGAATAAAGTGCAACTCCACCATATCCATAGAGGGTGCAGGAGGAGGCATTAACTGTGCAAATCATAAACTGTGCAATCCAGTGAACAGTGCAACACAACAACTGTGCAAACCAGTGAATAGTGCAACACAACAACAGTGCAAGAACAAGTGCATCAACAATTTAACTAGTGCAATCACGATTCAGAGCATTAGTGTCAGTGTATCTGAGTCCTTTGGTTTAGTCTTGCACAGTGCCCGCACCCACAGGAGCCGTGGCTGCAGATAGGACAGCTCGGCCAAATGAGCCGTCGGTCACAGAGTGGATGTCGAGGCAGTAGTGTTTCTGGAAGGTGAAGTGAGAGGACCAGGTGGCGGCTTTGCATATATCGCTCACCGGAATTTCCTGTGCGCAGGCCAGAGAAGCGGCTAACGCGCGGAGCTGGTGTGCGCTCGCCCTGTTTGCTGGGAGTGCGCCCGCCTTCTGTAGACAAAATGCAATGCAGGCTGAAATCCAAAGGGATAGTGTGCGCTTGGTAACAGGTCTCCCTGGTTTGTTCGGGTCGAAGGAGACGAACAGCTGGGTCCCTTGGCGAATGGCAGATGTCCTTTCAATGTAGATGCGTAGGGCACGTACGCAATCTAGGGAGTGAAGACGTTGCTCTTCGGGGGATGAGTATGGCGCTGGAAAGAAGGATGGTAGCTCCACTGCCTGGTTGATGTGAAAGGCGGAGGCGAACTTTGGCACAAACCTGGGGTGAGTCCGCAGGGATGCCCGGTCATGGTAGAGTTTTGTGTATGGCGGGTGTGCCACAAGAGCCTGCAACTCGCTAACCCTCCGGGCAGAGGTGATTGTGACGAGGAAAAGGGTCTTCCATGAGAGATATTTTCCTTCAGCTGTGGCCAATGGTTCGAATGGCTCCTGCGTGAGCTGTTGTAGGACGATGTTAAGGTCCCAGGAGGGTACCGGTTTCTGTACCGGGGGTTGCAGATTTCTGAGTCCTCTCATGAAACGCGTCACAATAGGAAGGGCGGCAATAGAGCCTGACGTTGTGCCATCTGTGCGCTCGTGGAGAGAGGCCACGGCCGCGAGGTGTACCTTGATAGATTGAGGCTTCAAACCCGAGCTGAAGAGGAGAGCAAGATACTGCAGGATCGTGGGTATCGGGCAAGAAGCTGGGTCGACTCCTTGGTCCCTGCACCAAATACTGAAGCGTTTCCACTTGAAGCCGTACGCCCTTCTAGTAGATGGTCTCCGGGAGGCCAGAACAATTTGTTGTACATCCGGAGAAAGGTGCGAGCCATTGAAGGTTATCCTTTCAGTCTCCAGGCTGTCAAAGCTAGCGTCTGGAGATTGGGGTGCCAGGTTAGGCCCCCGTTCTGGGTTAACAGGTCTGGTCTCAGAGGTAGTCGGATTGGAGGTTCTTGAGTGAGCTGCAGTAGCAGGGAGAACCACATCTGTCGCGGCCAATAGGGGGCGATCAGAATCACGTGCGCTTTCTCCTTGATGATACGTTGTATCGTGGTAGGCAAGAGAGGTGTTGGAGGGAAGGCGTATGCCAACTCCCATGTTCTCCACGGAATGGCGAACGCGTCCGAGGCCACCCTCTGCTGTGATGGGTGCTTGGAGCAGAACAGGGGACATCTGGCGTTCTCTTCTCTTCGGTCGCAAAGAGGTCGATCTGTGGGGTTCCCCAGCGCTGGAAGAGATTGCGTATCACTTCCATGTGTAGCATCCACTCGTGGGGTTGAAGCTTTCTGCTGAGCCTGTCTGCCAAGGCGTTCTGATCCCCGGGAAGGTAAGTCGCCTGAAGTGCGCAGTTGTTTTTCAGCGCCAAGGCCCATGTCTCGAGGGCTTCCTTGCATAGCGATCGGGAGCCAGTGCCCCCTTGCTTGTTTATATAGAACATGGTTACCTGGTGGTCCGTCTGCACCAAGACTGCTTTCTCCACCAGGTGGGGCATGAAAGTCTGTAGGGCATATCTGACAGCCCGGAGCTCTAGAAGATTGATGTGGAGGGCTTGTTCCGCTCTGGTCCATGCTCCTTGTGTGCTGAGGTGCAGTAGGTGGGCACCCCATCCCGTGGTGGAAGCATCCGTGGTGAGGATGAGTTGATGAATGCGCGGTTGCAGACACTTGCCCACCGAGAGGTTGGCTGGTTGTGTCCACCAACGTAGGCCCTGGACAACACGGGCAGATATTGGTATGTGGGTGCTGAGTGGTTGGGAGAGTTGCTTCCAGTGCGTCCGTAGGTGCCACTGCAGGGTGCGCATATATAGCCTCGCCAATGGGAGGACTGAAGTTGTCGCAGCTATGTGGCCTAGCAGGCACAGGATCTCGCGGGCTTAGGTCTGTTTCACCGCCGACATTCTTTTGGCAAGGTGAATGATGGTGTTGATCCGGAGCTCGGGTAGATAAGCCTTGCAGGCATTGGTATTGATTATCGCCCCGATGAACTCCGTGCATTGCACCGGTTCCAATCTGGACTTTTCTTTGTTGAGAAGGAATCCCAATTTGGCCAGCAGGTGCGTAGTCTGGTGCACTGCCCTGCGGAGGTCGGGGGCAGACTTCGCCGACAGGAGCCAGTCGTCCAGGTAGGGAAAGATGGCGATTCCTTGTTTGCGGAGATGTGCAGCGGCCACTGCCACACACTTTGTGAAAACTCTGGGTGCTGGGGATAGGCCGAATGGCAGGACCCGGTACTAGTAATGACATCCCAGTGCTGTGAATCTCAGGAATTTCCTGTGTGAAGCGTGGACTGAGATGTGGGAGTACGCGTCCTGAAGATCCAGCGTCGCCAGCCAGTTCCCCGTTCTGATGAAGGGAAGGATGGAGTTGAGCGAATACATTCGGAACTTTTCCTTTTTGATGAAGTTGTTCAGTTTCCTGAGGTCGAGGATGGGACGAAGGCCCCCTGACTTCTTGGGAATAAGGAAGTACCGGGAGTAGAAGCCAGTGTTGACCTCGTCCGGGGGCACCCGCTCTATCGCCCGGGCCTGGAGAAGCTGCTGTATGAGTTCCAGAAGTGGCTGTTCCAAGTGTTGAGGAGGCTGGCTGGTGGGTCGCTTGTGCTGCCGTGGAGGGGAGGAGAAGGGCAAGCGGTAGCCCGACTGGACGATCTGAAGGATCCATTTGTCCGTGGTGATCTCCTGCCAGGCAGAGAGGAATAGAGACAGGCGACCCCCAACCGGGGGATAGTCAGAAGGAAGAGGTGTCTTTCCCCGAATGGGGAGGGTTGGACTGCTTCTGTTTACGTTGTCGCGGTTGCTGTCGCTGAAAGGGCGACTTATGATAGGTCTGCTTGAATTTGGGCGCCTGCCATTGTCGGTTGGATCCATAGTATTGCTTTGAAGCGGAAAAGGGCTTGCGGAAATAGCTCCCTTTCTGTGACCAAGAGGGGCGTTCGAGTCCGTCCGCTGCCAGTGTCTTTAGGGTGGTGCAGTCTTCTTTTAGGCTCTTCATGGTGTCGGCGACTTTGTCCCCGAAAAGGGAGTCACCCGAGCAAGGTGCATCCGCAATTCGGTCATGGATGTTGTCCGAGAGCCCCGAGGCACGAAGCCATGCCCAGCGCTGGGCAGATATAGCCGTGCCCGCTGTCCGGACAGCTGTATCAAAGGCATCAAAGGCTGTACTCATCAGGTGCTTGCTGCATTCGGCTAGTTCCTGCATGGAGCTTGAAGCAGATGTACGTGAGTCCTTGGGAAGGTCCTGTAGTCGTTTTTTAAGGTCGGCCAGGAGAGCGTCCTGGAATAGGACATCCTGGAATTGATGGGCCGCTATTTTGGCATTGAGCATGGCCCCTTGAAACACCTTCCTCCCCATATCGTCTAGGCGCTTGGGGTCCCGACCTGGCGGGTGGTTGGTACGCGTCGACAGATCTCTTGAGAGCTGATGCCACCACGATAGACTGGTATGGTAACTGCGTCTTGTTGAAACCCGGGGCCGTGTGGATGATGTATTTGCTGTCCAAGCTTCTGGAGAAAGCTTGTCCAGACGCTGGGGATTGCCAGAGTGTCAACTGCTTGTCCTTTAATCTGCGGTGGAGGGGAAGAGCCATGGCTGGCTTAGGACCGTTGAGGTATTTCATGACCTCCGGTTCTTTCTCGTCTGATGTCACCTCCGTGGCCAGCCCCAGCTTGGAAACTACCTTGCGAAGGAATTTGGGGTATGTGAGGTCCTCAGGCACTGTTGTCGGTGGATCCTCTGTCTCATCCGTTGGGCTCTTGAAGGTGTCAGAGCCTGGACCTGAATCCTCCACATCCAAGGCTGGTCCCAGCTCCTCTGCATCGCTTCCTCCAGAGTCCAGTTGCGCTGGGGAAGGAGATCGCTCTCTGGAAGGTGCAGGGGAAGGGGTTCGCGCTCTGGGCGAGAGCCTGGGGGATCGGGGGGAGGGTGCCCGATCCGAAAAGGTCCTTTGTGGACTGTGTGTCATGTGTTCCCGGTCTGTCCGCAGAGGGGCAGTCTGCTCTACCAAGCGAGACAGCAGGCTTAGGATTGCAGAAGAAGTGGATTCAGAAGATCTGCTGCTTCTGTGCCTTTTGCTGTGTTGAGAATGAGATCTCCTGCTCCTCTTGTGCATACTGGAGGACTCACCGTGCAAATCCCTTGCCTCTGAGGGAGATCGATGCCTGCGTTGCTTGGAAGACTTCTTCCTGCCAGTCTCGCCGCCACCGCGTTGTCTGTGGGATTCCCTGCTGTCAGCGCGGTGATCGCGGCTCTCCCGTTGGCGCTGAGGCTCAGAGCAGCCTTCTGATCCTGAGTGGTGCTGGCTGCCACCGCACCGATGAGAAGCTGCCTGTTGTTGAAGAGAGGCTGCCAGGCATTGCTGCTCCGGCGCCGAAGAAGCAGAGGCTGAAACGGCGCGGTCTCCCTTCATAAAGTTGCCCCGTGGCTCCCCATCAGCACGGCAAGACGTGCTGGGCAGGGGGGAGGGCGGTCTGAGTGGATCGCTGGAGGGGGCGGGACAGGAGCCGCTGCGGCCAATCCGGCGAGAGCTGGAGTGTCCGGAGGCGGGGCCAGGCGGGGCCACGAGGGCAGCGCCATCTTGGCCAGAGGAGGAACCGCATGGCAGGGAAGCGTGGCCCGAGTTGCTGCGAACCAGAGAGGGGCTTACCGGGAAGGTAGAGGCCTCTCCGGGGGCAGGAAGTTCAGCGGGAAGGTCCCGATGAGGATTTCTGTCCTTTTTGAGCGGCGCTTTTCCAGAGGCAGCATTGGGACGCTTATGAGGACAGGAACGCTTAGCAGATTGATCAACAGACCTGGGAAGTTCATTATGCTCCGGGTCCTGGGTCGTGGAGGCTGCAGAGGAGGAGAGCAAGTCTTGCAAGGAGTGCTCGCGGTGTTTCCTTGCCCTGGGAGACATCCGGCCGCAGCTTGCACAGTTCTCCACTTGGTGAGACGTCCCCAGACATCTGATGCAGTGTTGGTGAGTGTCCGATGTGTTCATCTTTCTGTTGCAGCATAGACACTTTTTGAAACCTGGTTTAGGCATTGAAGATGTTAAAAGTGTAGGAGAGCTAGGAAGTCTGTCTTGAGGCAAAGGCGGAAGGAAAAAAACTGACCGGCTAGGGGCGGGCTGGGGCGGTGGGACCACCACACACATGCTCAGAAGCTTCTGAGCTATAGAGCACTTCCGTCATGGCGCCGTCGGGGGATGACACCAGGTGTGGCTGACACATCCTGCTTGTCCTAGGAGAACTATGGGTTGTTTGGTGCAACATCAATGTGTTAATTGTCATGGGTGTGGAAAGCATTTCCCCAACAGTTAAAGTGAGCACTTTCCCCTAATGTGCATCACATTAGTGCAGGTGCATTTAAGTCCACCTGTTGAGATGGCATTAGATGAATCAACTCTAATCGCATGGGACTCAGTGCATGATATGAACCCAACACTAACTGTGCTGAACTCATCATACCCACTCTCTGCCCTAATCCACCCACTCATGACCCCAAAGTGCTTGCACAGTTAGCAAGGGAATCATCCTGCGCTGTCATGACCCCATGCTAGCCGGCAATGCATGTCCCAGTGCACCTTCAGCACATGCTAGAGCTCACACTGCTAGCTGGTGCCCTTTAGTAATTTACCCCCTAAGAGTTAAGAATGGAAGTTTCCCAGAAACATACAAGTAAATATTAGAGGTGTGCAGGCCAAATATTTTTCGTTTTGTTTCGTTTCTTGTGTCATTTGCAGTTTTTTCATTTTGTTTTTTCAAATGTTCATTTCAGGGAGAAATGTCATTAATAGCGCGCACTATCATTCAATAATAAGCACAATAGTGCGCAATATTGCTCAAGAGTATGCATTATTTTTCAAGAGTGCACTATTCATGCATGCATACAAATTCAGACCCTATTCACAAGTGTGCATTATTGCTCAATAGTGCATATTATTTGCCCATAGCATGCACTATTGAGCAATAGTATTCACCATTTGACAAAAGTGTGCACTAATTATGACAGAATGTGAAGAATTTCTGGGTGTTTACTTCTGTTTCTATTCATAAACATGAAATGACATAAGAAATGTCATGGGCATTTCCTATAGCACTTCAAATGACTGCGCATCTGTAGTAAAAATTCAAACACCATGGTCAGTGCCTTTTTAAATTCCAGCCACAATGTTTAAATATTTTATGTGTATTCAGTCGCTGGTGGCACTGAATATTTATTTATTTACATTCTTTTATATACTGCGCTATTCTGCATCAGTGTGGTTTACATTGAACAAACTGAAATTATATTGAACAGGGCATTATAACTTGGAGATAACTATTTTACAGGGAACATGGGCTGTGGAGGGTTAAGTGGCTTGTCCAAGACCACAAGGAGCACCTGTGGGACTAGAAACCCCAGTCCTTTCGGCCCAAGGTTGCTGTCCTCTAGTGGGATTTGAACCCCTGACCTTCTGGCCTGAAGTACCTTGCCCCAACCACTAGGCCACTCCTCCACTCCAATATCTACTATATATAGCAGTCAACTGATAACCATATAGATATATGGATAGCAGTTGACTATATCGATAGCGGTTGAATGTCATCTATCCATAGACTTAGGCGGAACGTCCACACTGCCCTCACACTATCCAGATAGTTCCCTGGAAAATTCACAGATAGGGTTTTTTACACTTAGCAACCACCAGCCAGTATAATTAAAATCTGTTATTCCTTCTACTCATTCAGAACTGCTATACATTGATCATTTAAATTCATATATCTCATATCAAGTTTCACAGTAGTTCACCACTTCAACACTTCATTAGAATTCATGTCTCTCAAAACATATTCTGCAGTGGTTCACCACCTCATTGCCGTCACCAACATCGCACTATGTATTTCGGACATTCTGACCTTTTCAATAGATCTGCTTCAAGTAAAAGACTTTGGTTTTCCCTGTTTACTCCTGATCCACAACAAACTTTTCAGTTCCAAAATCCTTCTAAGGTCCTTTCCCAAGTCTTTCCCATGCAGAGCAGAATCCATCACAGTGTTGGCCTCCCCATGCTTTCTTGGAGCCCAGATGTGATCAGACAACTGTTGATTTGTGTTATAACTACTTCTCAGCGCGGGCTACCCTGATGTGTGCCATTTCTATCTTCCTGTCATTGTGGATCTTCTGTATTTATCCCATGTTTTAGTAACTTTCAATACCATTTTATCTTCATCACCTCCTCTAGAAGAGCACCCTTTCTATCAAGAAAATATTTCTTGGCATTTTTCCTGAGTCTTCTCTCTCTCCGAGTTTCACATCATGACTTCTAGTTCTACAACTTACCTTCCAAGGGTTATTTCCAATTCTTTGTTCTGTTTAACTTTCCAATCTCCAATTTCATATCAATCTATTTTCTGTGTCTCTTCTGATACTAGTTCACAGACAGACACAATCTCCCCATGGGTCATTCTACCTATTTTTAATAAACACCTAAAAGGAAGGATTAGCTAAAAAGAGGGAATGCTTTCACTTCCATTATCTCATATGATACGCCTTATTTAAATAAAAAAGAACGTACATAGATTTTCTAGTGCTTTTCAACTTTGATCTTACTGAAAATCGCTTCACCCTTATCAGATTGAGGTCCTTCTCAACTAGAGGGGGAAGGCGGTTGCCAGGCCCAGGCACATTTACTCTCTCCTTTTTTCCTATATAAGTTTGGACCTGATCAAAATAACCTTATTTTGCAGAGTCCCTGGTTGCTCCTGATTCCACATCCACAAGTATGGCCACACAATCTCGTCCTTGCCTGCCCCATGGAATTCAAAATCTCCACAGAAGCCCTGGGGTTCAAGCCGGGTTGTAGAGGCAGAGATTTTTAGCAAATATCATCACATCACATATTGTCTTGTATATACTTATGGCTCCCCAGTTGTATTGCACCCTCCTTCCAATCAGCATAAAGTCCTTAATTAGTCCAAATTTATTGTCCAGTACTGAAATGTTTGGGCCCATGACTCATCATTAGTTAGACGCATAGCAACCTGTGGCGGCGCAAGGCCACGATAGTCCCTGCTGGCAGTTCTCAAGCTGCAGCACTGGAAGAGCTGTGCAGAATTGCCAAGTTACCCAGTTCCAAAAGTGTGATTTTAAGCCAGTCCTGGATTTCTAACAAGCTCATCCTGATGCATTATGGTACTTGCAGCACTGATTTCAAGGGGTAAAATCAAGGACTATAAATACCATACTGTATTGCAATGCAAATTTAAAACTAGAACTGGGTAACTTGGCAAGTCTACCTGTGCCTATCAAATCTCCCAGCCACCAGCCCATCCAAGGCTGATGCTACCACTGCAGTCCTTGTATACTTCCTGGACAAACCTCTTCAAGCATCACTGGCTTTGATGGTGACTGTAATTTAGGCAACTCACACCACTGTGCTGCAAACATGGAAAAAAGGTTTGCCTTTCTACTGGATTGAAAAGAAAAAAATGAGGAGGCACTCTGCTCCTATGCTATGCCGGCACAATCCCTCAAACCCCTGTCCAAGTCTCAATTCAACCACCCGGTGCTCTGTGCCACTGAGTGGATGGATGAGCAGGCAGGATGATGTTCACCAATGGGTCAAAGAGGGGGCTGCCTTCAGATTTACCAAGTTACCCAGTTCCAGAAGTGAGATTTTTTTTGCCAGTTTGAGTTTTAAAATTGCCTTGCAATGCACTGTGGTATTTGTAGTCCCTGATTGTTCCCCTTTGAATCAGTGTTGCAGGTCTAATAAGGCATCAGGATGACCTTATCAGAAATCCGGGAGTGGCTTAAAATCTCACTCCTGGCACTGGGTAACTGTGCCCAACAATCCCCAAGCCTTATGTACTTGTTTGGTGGCACTTCTGGCTCCATCCTACTTTTGTCTGTGACCAGCAGTACTGATTTCAATCTGTAGAATTGTGGGCACTACAAATCTCATAGGGTACTAAAAATGTAAATGAAAAATAAAGCCTGCTGTAAAATGTCCTTAATGGAACTAGGTAAATTGGAAGCTCTGGAGTCTCTTTTCTAAAAGTGGGTCACTTAGTATCTCATACACTGCATGAAGTATCCTTCATTTGAAACATAACAGCAGATAAAAGCCACACACAGTTCTTTATACTGTTAAATCAGGTATAAACCAGAGTTGCCAAATTACCCACTTCCAGACTGAGAACTTCTGCCAATTGTGTTTTTAAATTTACATTACAATGCAGTATAGTATTTGTAGCTCCTCATTTTACACATTGGAATCAATGCTGTAGGCCCCAATGAGATTGTCAGAACTTTAGGACTGGCTTAAAAGCTGGCTCCTGGAACTGGGCAACTCTGATGAATCTAAAATTAAAATCTAATAAAAAAGGTTTTCTAAGCTGATCACAATCCTGAAAACCTTCTGTCATATTCAGGTAACTTTATTGCTTTGGTAACACATGTACAATTGATTTATTTATTTCGCTATTTTTATATACCGCTTAATCTACAAGTCCAAGCGGTTTACATCAGAACAAAATGGCCAATATGGCTTTGCATAGAAAATTATAACAAACTTGTAACTACTGTGATAACAATAACAATTGTCTTGCAAATAAAGGGATTATAAATGAATAAATAAATAAATAAAAAGGGAACATTGCAAGAGGATCTTGATAAATTAGAAGACTGGGCATCCAAATGGCAGATGAAATTTAATGTGGACAAGCGCATTTATTTATTTAGTACCTATTTGTATACCGCTGCTTCCTACGATCAGCAGCGGTTTACTTTACCGATCAGGATTAACTGTACAGTACAGTAATTTGCATGATATACATTTTGATTGATTAAAGATTTGCACACAACACAGCAAACAGATCACCGGAATTTACATTTGATTGAGTGGGTGCGGGTGTGCTTACATATATACATATACATTTGGTTGGGTGAGTGTGGGTGTGGTTACGTATATACATATATACAATATGGCAGATCAAAAATTGTAATTGCTCTTGTCATAGTGTTGGAACCATTTTGGAGCAGAGTTAGCAGAGGAGGTTACTAGTTAGGTCAGGTTATAATGAGACTGAAAGAGGTGAGTTTTGAGTTTTTTTCTAAAGTCTTTCAAGTCACTTATTAATCGTAGCTCGTGAGGCAGCTGGTTCCAGAGAAGTGGTGCTGCGTATGAGAAGGATCTTTTGCTTATTTCCGCTTTGACAGTTCTTATGCTGTTCGGGACGCAGAGAGCGTTTCGATTCACGGTTCTTCTGCATCTGTTGGGTGATTGGATGGTGATCAGATTGGTGAGGTATGATGGTGCTATGTTGTGAATGAGCTTGAAGGTGGTTACTAGTATTTTGTAT
Source organism: Ichthyophis bannanicus (assembly GCA_033557465.1). Taxonomy (NCBI): domain Eukaryota; kingdom Metazoa; phylum Chordata; class Amphibia; order Gymnophiona; family Ichthyophiidae; genus Ichthyophis; species Ichthyophis bannanicus. Next base: position 24,451,522 of record CM066044.1, read on the forward strand.
ATGATGCGGGCAGTAATGGGGAGCCAATGCAGCTCAATTAGTACTGGAGTGATGTGTTCCGTGACGCCTTTTTTCATAATGATTCTGGCAACAACGTTTTGGGCCATTTGCAAGATATTTAGGGTGCTCTTTGGAAGACCTTGTAGTATGGCGTTGCAGTAGTCCAGGTGGGGAATGATGAGAGCTTGTGCCACCGTTCTGAAGTCGGATTGATCAATGATATTGCGGAGTGATTGAAGAACTTTTAATTTATGGAATATGGCTCGGTTTGTTGTCCGGAGGAAACATTGTAGGAAAGAACAACCCAAACTATGGTTACACGATGTAAGGTTCCACATCGGGAACCACTACCCAAGAAAAAGATTTAGGCGTCATCATGGATAACATGTTAAAACCCTCCGTCCAGTGTGCAGCGGCGGCCAAGAGAGCAAATAGAATGCTAGGTATCATAAGGAAAGGAATGGAAAATAAAACAAAGGATATTATAATGTCTCTGTATCGTTCCATGGTGCGACCACACCTTGAATATTGTGTGCAATTCTGGTCACCGTATCTTAAAAAAGATATAGTGTTATTAGAAAAGGAACAGAGAAGAGCCACCAAAATGGTAAAGGGGGTGGAAGGATACATCTATGAAGAGAGGCTAAAAAGGTTAGGGCTCTTTAACCTGGAAAAGAGATGGCTGAGGGGAGATATGATAGAGGTCTATAAATTAATGAATGGAGTGGAACAGGTAAATTGATTGTTTACGTCATCAGAATATAGAAAGACTAGGGCACATGCAATGAAGCTACAGGGTAACCTATTGAAGACTAATAAGAGAAAATATTTTTCACTCAATGTGTAATCAAACTCTGGAATTTGTTACCGGAGGATGTAGTAAAGGCTGTTAGTGTAGCTGGGTTTAAAAAAGGTTTGGACAAGTTCCTGGAGGAATGGTCCATAAACCATTATTAAGAAGGGACACAGGATATCAATGCTTGACCCAGTACCAGCATTGAGGAACCTGTGTCTTTTGGGGAAACTGCTAGGTACCTATGACCTAGATTGGCCACTGTTGGAAACAGGATACTGGGCTTGATGGACCTTGGTCTGACCCAGTATGGCATATCTTATGTTCTTATAATACAACAACACGCTTTAAGTCTGCTTCTCAGGCAGCACGGACGTGCCTGATCCTGTCCCGGAAGCACTTTGTCTGTCCGTCCGTGCTCAAATCGGCTGCCAATAAAGTTCGTCGCATATTGAAAGTGCCGTTAACCTCCATTGCGGAGCGTCACTGAAAGAAAAAAAAAAGCGCCTGGTTGCCAGGGGCGACAGCGATGGCGGCCTCGACGGAGGGGGACCAGCGAGCGGCCTCGGAAGCCCTGCAGGCCCTGGCCCGGCATCTGAACTGCCTGGGCGAGGAGAGCAAGAGCGCCAGGAAGAGGGCCCTGGGCAGCATCCAGAAGGAGGTGGCCGACGGGCGGCTCTCGGGCGCCGTGCTGCAGCAAGTCTTCGCCGAGCTGCTCAAGCCGTTGCTCCGCTGCCTGGCTGACCCGGCCGAGAGGTGCCGGGAGACGGCCGTCCTGCTCGTGAGCCACTGCGTGAGCGGCGTACCCCGGCCCGAGGAGGCGCTGCCCTACCTGCTGCCGGCGCTCGCCCAGCGCCTGGGGGCCCCGGAGCTGGTGGAGCCCTCGGAGGAGCTCCGGCTGGCCCTGATGCAGCTGCTCACTCTCACCGTGGAGGTTTGCGGCGGCAGGCTCGTCCCGTACCTGGACGAGATGGTGAGGATCCTCCAGAGGACCCTGTTGGATCCTTTTCCCGACGTGAAGAAGGAAAGCTGCAAGTGTGCCGTACTGTATGCGCGCTGCGTTCCAGGTACGCGCCCATGGCTGGTCGGAGGGTGACTGGCTGGCTGGGCACGTCCACAACAAAGCTGGCGAACTCGCCTAGATGATGGGGGTTGGCATTGCGGTTTAGTAGGTGAAGAAATGCGATTTTATTAAGTGTCATTCTATTTAATGTGATGTTATTGTATTTAGAGACACTTTGTAGCTCTACCTTGTAGTGCCTAGTTAGGATGGGGATTGGAGTATAAATGGTTCCTGTTGTTGAATTCTATCGGGGCCATCCTCAAGAGTTTGTTCAAGGTATTGGCACCGTAGGTAAACCTTCGGGCCGATGCATAAAGCCGGCGCTGAAGTCATGCGCTATCTACTCTGTATATCTCTATGCAGTGCACGACTTCAGTGCCAGCATGCAGAAAGGCCCACATCCATATTTTGTTTTTCTTAGTGCCATCAAGTCATTGTTGACTCAGTGACCCAGCTACCTCTGGGTTTTCTTAGCAATGTATCACTGGAAGTAGATTGCCAGTGGGAACCGAAACCTTCATCTTCTGGGTACTAGGCAACTAACCACTAGGCTACTCCTCCACGAGGCAAATTAGCCACATGTTAAACTGTGGCGCAAATGGCAGCGTTAAACTGGGAGAGCAAGCTAAACACATGTGGCACAGAAGTTGGCACAAATTTTGCATGATCTCCCAGAGAAATGGGCATCGCATGGCTAATTTGCATATGCACCTCAATAGTGTTTTGATGGCATTGGGGACTTTCCCCCATGCCAGGATCATCTGAGGGGAAGTTTGACACTTCCCCTCAGATAATCAAGACATAAGGGAAAGCTCTTGATGCCATCAAAATACTGTTGGGGAGCCTGTGTCCCTGACAAAAAACAAATTCCTGATGGCTTAGCGTCCCTAATTCCCCACCCACCCAACTAAAAATAATTCTGGTGGCCCAATGGTCCCAAACCCCCAACCCCCCTCCTGGTACCTTTACAAAGGGGTGGGAGCATTGCTCATGCACTCCCACGCCACCATCTTGAAAAATGGTGGTGCCCGGCCCCGTGTGGTGCATCCTGGAATGCACCGGGTGGGGTCAGACTGCACATAATGCCTTATAAAGCAGTCTGACCTCGCCTGGTGCATCCTAGGTGCCGCCATTTGTCAAGATCTCTGTGTAAGATGGCAGTGCAGCAGCGGGAATGTGTGGGCCATGCTCCCACTCCTTTGTAGAGGTAACGGGAGGGGAGTGGGAGATTCTGGGCTACTGGACTACCAGGGTTATTTTTTATTGGGTGAATGGGGAGATCGGGGCCGCTGGGCCACCAGGGATTTGGTTTTTGTCAGGGGCACCGGCCCCTGACAGTATTTTGTTAGCATCGTGGGCTTTCTCTGATGCCTGGATCATCTGAGGGGAAGTTTGACACTTCATGTCAGATGATTCATACATCAGGGAAAGCCCCCGATACCATCAAAATACTGTTGGGGGCACGCACAAGACATTTAAGCCACCTTGGACCCAGGCATAGAGATATTGAGGAGTAGCCTAATAGTTAGAGCACTGGCTTGGGAACCTAAAGACCAGGGTTTGATTTCCACTAGCACTTCCTTTGGCATGGGCTAGTCACTTAACCCTCCATTGCCTCAGAAAAATCAAAATTATCAATGTCCCTGTTTAATGTACATTACCAAGTTCAAGTTATAATGTAAACTGCTTTGATTGAAATGATAAAGCGGTATAAAAACCCTGTTAAATAAATAAATATTGGTGCTTTGACTGGTTATGAAATCCTCTGTGTTTCCCTGCATCGGGCACAGACAATATTAGCATGCCGGTTTATTACATGCAGCTCATTTGCCTATAATTTAAAAACTATTGGCGTTACTGTATGCACTTGCTTTTCCTTTACTGTTTACACACATGTCAGTCTCTCTTCTGCATTTGGCCTGTCGGAACTTGTGCTTATAAGTTGCAGAAAGACCAATGCGCCCTTTGTGTGAAGATAATGCATTTATGTCTCCTCTGGCTGTCAGGATCTATTGTTTTGCTGTGAATGCCCTGCTTTTTGCCGCCCCCCACCCCCTAAAGCTACTGCCTAGTTTGCTAAATGGTTGGGCCAGCTCTGAATTCCATGCTGAGTTTTTCAGGTTGATATAAACCACTTTGGGTATTTTTTGTTGTTTTTAGAAAAGTGGTGAAGTTATGAGTGATGCTCTATGAACATTCCTTTTTTGTAAAGGGTTTGAAAAGGTGTTCCATGAATTTGGATATTATTTCAAAATAGCGGGAACACATTCTACAGTGGTGTGCAAAAGTCTGGAATCACTTGTAAATTTGATGTTTTTTCAACTTCGTGACCTTATATCTTAATTTCCTTTTCCTCCCAGTGGCTTTTTCTGTGTATCTCATGATAAGTGATAGATTTAGCTATTAGGGTCAACTTTTTAGTATTGGTTTGGCACTTATTTTCTGAGTTTGTTCTCCATAGTTGTCCTGTTGATAGATTTTCTGTGAAAATCACGTAATTTACATCATTGGCCAAAAATATATTATTGTAAGTATGCTTTAAAATATTATGGACGCACGCCAGGTTTCCTTCAAATTAATGTATGTGGCCTTGAAAAAGGCCATTTTTATGTGTCAGTGATGGCTTGGTATTTGATGGGCCACCCTTTGTTCTTGATCACCCGACTGCACCTTGTCGGCATGACAAGGTGATCGTTGGTGACCACGCTGTTCCAAGCTGCAATGAGTGACTCAATCAGCTCACGCTTTGTTGTCAGATGCCTCTTGGATATTTCCAAGGCCACCTTGTGCCACAGGTTCTCGATTGGATTCAGATCTGGAGACTGAGCAGGCCAGTCCATTGACTTGATGTTGTTCCGCTGCTTCCAGCTGATCACCTGTCTGGAGTGATGGCAGGGTGCATTGTCATCTTGGAACAGGAACTGGCCAGGAAACAGCTGGTGTGCTGATGGCACCATGCACATTTGCAGTATGGTGATGTACTTGGCCCTGTTACCATTCCATCGATGATGTGAAGACGTCCAACGCCGCTGGCAACCATGCAGCCCCAGACCATGACCTTCAAAGGATGCTTCACAGTGAGGTTGAGACACTCAGGCTTGAATTCCTCTCCAGGAAATCTCCTCACATAGGTGTGGGCCTGGTTACCAAACAGGCAGAAGGTGCTTTCATCGCTGAATAGCACCTTTTCCCACATTTCAGTTGACCAGATTGAGTGCTTTCTCGCCCACACGATCCGGTTGCGCCTTTGTATGTCAGTCATCAGTGGCTTATTCCGTGCTTTGCAGCCCTGGAAACCAAGCTACAGGCACCGGCGACGAACTGTTGATGAGCTGACACTGACCTCACTCTTGTCTGACCACTCTCAAAGTAGCTGAGGAGAGGTCAACTTGCGATTAGTCAGTGAAATGCATCATAGTTCGCGGTCCTGGCATGATGTTGATGCACGTGGACGACCTGAACGAGGCTTGTCCACCACTGAACCTGTTTCTTTCTTCTTCTGTACAAACTTAACAACAGCGCTTTGACTGCAGCCAACTTTCTTGGCTATCTGATGGCTTGAAAATCCTTCCTCACTCATAAAGGGCACATGAACACGCTCCTCCAACGTCGGGGTCCGAGTCATCTTCATGATCGATCCAGAAAGCACATGAAATTCAAAAATTCCGCGCGTTTTTATAGCTGCACAGTTGGCTAGATATCTGCATTGTGATTGGTTAGTGAAAACAGCCTCCTGATTGGTCAGAAATAACGTGTGCATATTAGATAATCTCAATCCAGTTTTGACGCAGGATCCACAAAAATCACAGTAGCTATCTCCCAGTGTCTGTAAAGTATTTAAATTGGAAGCAAGGAATGCAAAATGTCAACTCTAATAGCCAAATGTATTCCTTTTAACGAGGTAGAAAGATGAATATGCTGGGCTAACGCAAAATTTAAAAAAAATGTTAGAAAGTACGAATAACGCAAAACTCACAAGTGATTCCAGACTTTTGCACACCACTGTAGGTTGTACCCCCATCACTGTTCCCTCTAAGCTGTGCGCATGTGCGCGCGCACACACCTCGCCAAGCGAGCGCACATACTTTACAACACAGCGCACAAAAATTAAGGTTCTGATTCTAATAGAAAACAACACAGACGTCTTAAAATTTAAAACTTGTGATTGTAATTACTAGAAATTTTCTGCTTCATTTAGTAATCGTCTATTTTCATTTAATTTGATTAAAATCAATGTGGTGTACATACTGTATTCTGATGTGTAGTCAAATTTTAAAGTATATAACTCCGAGTGTCGTTATGTGGCGCACAAAAATTTAACCTTCCTTCAAAAGCTGCACAGCTGATATTTTATGCGCACACAGCCTACAGAAAATTAGAGGGAACATTGACCCCCATGCCTCTAAATCACTAACTAAGCATGGTTTAAGGATGGTAAGACTAAAGAGTTGACAACTTTTTTTCTTGAAGATCAATAACAGCCCTGCTACTATTTATCATCTTTGACAGTTCAATCTGCTCTTTTTTAAGAGAAACGTAATACCAGTATACTGCTGCTACCTACTGTACTAATAGTGATGTCCCACAAACCACACTGTACAGGTGTATAGTTAGTCTGTTTTTTTTCCTTTCAGAACATTTCCACATGCAGTCAGAGTCTCTGATCAAACCCCTCATGCAAACTATTTCACACCAGCACTGGAAGGTTCGTGTAGCCGTGATCCAGACTACAGGCGCAGTCATTCAGTATGGTAATGGGAAGTCCGTAGATGATGTGTTGTCTCATTTAGCCCAACGTCTTTTTGATGATACTCCTCAGGTAATTTTTATTACTCAGAGTAGGTTTAAGAATATAGTCTCCTCTGTTTCCCCCTTCAGCATATTTCTTCAGAAATTTAGAATAATTAATGCTGTAATTGATTTATACTTGATTTTTGTCTTGTTCAGAGACAAAGGGCCCCTCTTACTAAGCATTTTAATGCGCTGCAACTGACAGCCGAGAACATGTAACATGCGAGCATGTCAGCCACTGCACATTAAAACATATGGTAATCGGTCATTGCGGGATGGGATGGGAAAGGGGCAGAATGCGCGCATGGAGAGCACATTACCACTACCACCAGGACAGTTGCTGCTTGCTCAGTGGCACTGTGGGTCTTAATGTTGTTAATGGAAGATATTAGGTGAACCCGCCTTATTGGAGCACATGTTCGGGTAGTTGCTGGGAACATGCTAATCACACCCCTGACAGCTAATGCAATGCAATGTGTGCCTTCGAGTCAGTCCTGACTCCTGGCGACCCAGAAGCTCCTGGGTTTTTTTGTCAGTGTCACCGGAAGTAGATTGCCAAGCCTTTCTTCCGAGGCAATGGAGGGTTAAGTGACTTGCCCAAGGCCACAAGGAGTTAGTGGGAATTGAACCCTGGTTGCTTGGTTACCAAGCCAGTGTTCTAACCACTAGGCTACACCTCCACTCCATGCGGAGGCTTTAAACTTAATATGCCAAACAAAATGGACGTTAATTGCAAAGCCTTAGCAACCTTTAGTAAAAGGGGCCTAAAATCTGTTTGCAAACTATGTGATGTGTATGTTTACAATTTAAAAATGGCTTCTATAAGTACATTATATGTAAGTTGTCCATAAAAAGAAGTAGAATGTTTCTCAGTTTATGGGGTCCAAAATTTTTTTTTTTTTTTTTATAAAATCATTTTTATTGAAACAAGGCATCCATCAAACAAGGAACAGTCTATAAAGCCCAACAAATACATAGAACACAGAACATGCTTAGTTACCCGGGCAGGGTTGTGTCTTATCCTCCGCCCGGGACAGACAGCCAGAATGTACCAATCCATCAACACAACTATCATTTTTCCCAATAAAAGTTCCCCCCCACCCCCCCAACCCTACCCCCCCCCCTTTGCAGCCCCGGCCCCTGCTCCTCACCTAATCCCCTCACCGCAATACCCTCCACTTCCCACTTAATTAGGTCGATCCTACTCCTATCTAATAGTGCGCTTGAAGCACTTCATTGCGAGTAGTAGGCCGTAAGGTCTGGATATAAGATTCCCAGGTCAGCAAGAAGGATGTCCAGCGTCTAACCCTTCCTCTCGCCCCCTGCTTCTCAAACAGCATCAGCTGGTGAAAACTGTTACGCCATTCCCAGAAGGAGGGGGGAGTAGGCTCCCGCCAACTGCGAAGTAGCGGACCCTTCCCCACCAAACAAGCTTTCCTAAGTAAGAGGCGCTCCCATCTACCCTTCGGGTGGAGTGGTCCAAGTTGATCTAGCACCACAACAGACCCCGTCCAGCTTACCCGCTGACGTAACACTCCACTCATGTAATTCCGAATCTGCATCCAATATCTGCGAACCTTCGCACAGCACCACCACATGTGGCCTAAATCGGCCAGTTCAGCATTACATTTCGGACAACTCCCATCCAGTGTGAGATGGCTACGAAGAGCTCGTCTCGGGGAAAAATGGGCACGCAAAATGCATTTAATCTGTATCTCTCTCCAACGGGCCCCATCTACCAGCTCCCCAACATGGCTCAAGGCCTCGTAAATTGCACCCGGTACCACCGCTGGCCCACGCTCTCTCCTCCCCGGTATAGTCTATCGAAGGCGTCCACCTCTCAATACGTTGCTTCAACCCAGCTATGGACGGCCCAGAGGCCGCCCCGAGGTCGAAAAACTCGAGTATTTGCACTGCCCGTTCAACCACCAGCCCAGTCCGTGGGAGCGATGCGACATAGTGGGAGACCTGGGCATATGCAAAGGAATGTCGGAGGCTTAGTTCATACTCTCTACATAGAACCGGAAAAGGTTTACACCTCCCCTCACGATCAACGACATGTCCTAGATTCCGAATCCCCTTCTGTTCCCAGAGCCGAAATGAGGGCGCATCCGTTCCTGGGGTAAAATGAACGTTCCCCTGTAACGGTAACCAACTGGAAACCTCCGGGGGCGCCCCCCACCATTTATTTAGTTGTTGCCACGCACACCGAGCCGGCCGTATCAGCACACTCTGATTTACCCATCCTGGTAAGTCGGAACCCGCCAGGTGTAGGGCCGCCAATAAGGCCTGTGGGGCCACCAAGGCCTCCTCTAACGCCCGTGGGGTATAGTCGTCCGTCTCTCCCAGCCAGTCCCTTAGATGCCGCGCCTGACAGGCCAGGGCATAGAGCTGTAAATCAGGGATGCCGATTCCCCCATCTCTCCACCTCCTCTGCAAGCGACATAGGGGGATACGAGCCCGTGCCCCTTTCCACAAAAAGCCCCGGAAAAGACATTCGATCACGTGCAGATCGCGTTTCTTCGGCCACACGGGAAGCGTTTGTAACCAATAAAGGATACGCGGGAAAATTACCATGCTCAGGGCCGCCGCTCTACCTAACAGAGACAAGGGAAAAGGGGCCCACGCCTGCAATTGTACTCGAGTTTTAGACACGATCCGAGTCACGTTCGCCCGATATAATTGCTTGGGATCTTTAGTCAGAGAAATACCCAGGTAAATGAAGGAGTCCTCTGCCCACCGAAGGGGGAAGGAGTTTCCCCAAGCCGCACGGAGCGTGCCCCCCACATCTAGCGCCTCAGACTTGCCCATATTAATGCGGAGGCCCGCGAAGCTTCCAAAACAAGAGAACTCCTCCAATAACCTCGGGAGGGAGGTCTGCGGGGCCGACACGTGGACCAACATATCATCGGCAAAAGCCGCTATTTTAAACCCATGGGGTCCCACGCGTACCCCTGCGATTCCAGCCGATGCTTCAATCTTCCGTACCAGGGGGTCTAAAGACAGGACAAAAAGTAAAGGGGAGAGTGGACACCCCTGCCGGGTGCCTCTTTCCAAACCAAAGGCTTCCGACAGGAACCCGTTACAACAGACACTCGCCGTAGGCTGAGCATACAGCAGCTCCACCATCCCGCAGAAAGACTCCCCAAGTCCATATTTCGGTAAAAGAGACTTCAAATACAGCCAACCCACCCGGTCGAAGGCTTTCTCAGCATCAAAGCTGACCAAAAGCGAGGGAATACCATGTCGATGGACCCACTCCAGGGACGCCAAAATTCTCCGTAGGTTCCGCACCGCATACCAGCCCTTCACAAATCCCACTTGGGACTCATGCACCAGGTCTCCCAGAACCCCGGCGAGTCGCAACGCTAGAACTTTAGCTAAGATCTTCAAATCAAAATTAAGGAGTGAGATAGGTCGGTAAGACTTCGCGTACGTACTATCTTTACCGGGTTTGGGGAATAAAATAATATGTGCATGGTTCCCCCCCCACGTAAACGTCCCATGCGCCAGCCGCTGATGGTAGACCTCCATCAACAGTGGCGGTACCAAATCCCCTAGCAACTTATAAAATTCGGCCCCTAGCCCATCCGGCCCCGGCGCACGACAGCAACTCGCCTGTTGGATTACCAAAGAAACTTCCTCCGTCGTAACCGGCACCTCCAAGCGCGCTCTCTGTTCTTCATCAAGGCGGGGCAACTGCACTTCTCTCAAATACTCTTCCATAGCGGTACCAGGGTCAGCCCCCCGCGAATACAGCTTCTGATAAAACTGGCGAAAAATCTGGACAATTTCCCGGTTCCCTGACTGCAGGCTACCCTGCGCATCTCGCAGGGCCACCACCGTTCTAGTCCCCCCCCTACCCCGAAGACACCTAGCCAGTAATTTTCCAGATTTGTCCCCGAAGCGGTAGAGTTGATACTTATTTATTTATTTATTTATTTAACAGTTATTTATATACCGCTCTTTCCCTAGTATCAAGTGCGGTTTACATGGAACAGTAAGTTAATTGGTATGTAATATACCAAGTCAGTTTACATAGAACAGATAATTATAATTTACAAGGAATGTTGTAACATTAAAGGTATAACATATTAGAACATATATACATTGTTAGTTTAAATCTATAATCATCATGTGAATGAGAGTGTGGTATGGTTAATAGTGTATTAGTGATATTTATTTTGAAAATAGAGTATGTAATAATAATGTATAAATGTTAGCCTGTATCTATTTGAGTATTCTGTTCTGAGGGTGTATTGTAGTGTAATATGAATAAGTGAGTTTTTAATTTTTTTTCTAAATTCCTTTATATCAGATAGCAGGCGAATGTTGTCAGGTAGATTGTTCCAAAGAATTGGAGCAGAGTGTGAGAAAGCTCTCTTATTTGTTTGTTTTCTGGCTTTTGTGAAATCTTTTGGTATTGTTAAGGTATTTAAGTTTCTGCTTCTTTGGGATCGTTTATCGATGTCTATATTAATCAGTGTATTGAGTGCCGATGGTGCAAGATTATTTATAAGTTTAAATGTAGTGACAAGAATTTTATATTTGATTCGGGAGTAAATAGGTAGCCAATGAAGTTCAGCCAAAATTGGTGTAACATGTTCAAGTGGGCTTATATTCATAATCATCCTGGCAGCTATGTTCTGAATTATTTGTATCTTTTTAATATTTTGTTTTGAAATGCCATTAAGTATTGTGTTTGCATAATCAAAATGTGTGGTGATGATAGCATGAATTATATTAATAAAGTCTTGTAGATGAATCAATGGTCTTAATTGTTTTAGTGTTTTGAGTTTGTAATGTATTTTTTTAGTTAGATATTTTATATGTGAATCCATATTTAGATTATTGTCAAGTATTACCACCTAAATATTTTATTTCTTTTTTTGTATTTATTTCATGAGTATCTAGTGTGATCGTGTTTGTGGGTATGTATGTTTGATTTTTAGTGATGAATAATATATCAGTTTTAGTAAAGTTGATAAGTAGATTTTGTTCTTTGAGCCATTCAGTTAGTTCATTGAACATTCTGTTATTTTTAAGAGTTGGGTGTTGGATTTCAAATGGGAGGTAGAACATTATATCATCAGCGTAGATATGATAATAAACATTGTGACGTTTAAAGATGTTACAAACTGGTTGTAAGTAAATATTAAATAATAGCGCAGATAATGCAGAACCCTGCGGGAGACCCTGAGTTTGTTTGAAGGTGTTAGAAATTTGGGTGTGGATTCTTACTGTTTGAGTTCTGTTTGATAGATATGATTTGAACCAATTATAAACAGTAGATGTAATTCCAATTTGTTGAAGTCTGTTTAACATTGTTAAGTGATTAACACTGTCAAATGCAGCTGATATGTCAAGGAAAACAAGAATAAAGGCTTGTTTAGGATTATCAATACCTCTTAATATTGTGTCATAAAGGATCGTTAGCAAGGTTTCTACTCCATGGAAGGGTCTAAAGCCATATTGATGTTCATCAAGGAGGTTTAATGTGTCAATAAAGTCTTGTAGTTGAATTTGTACAATTTTTTTCAATAAGTTTGGCCATAAAAGGAATACTTGATATGGGTCTGTATGATTTTGGGGATAATTTATCTAATGTGTTATTTTTAAGTATAGGTCGTATTTGAACGTGTTTGAGAGATGGTGGTAAGTAGCCTTTTTGTAAGGATAGGTTCACTAAGGGTAGAATGAAAGAAGAGAGTATTGAGAAAGTCTTCTTTATCCAATCAACTGGGCATGGATCAAGGTATGAGGTTGTTGTATTAATGTTAGTTATTGTAGTTTTGAGAGTAGATTTTGATATTAAGTTGAAGTTGGTCCAGTTATCAAATGTAGCTTGCTTTGTTTGTGTTTGAATTTGTGGTTGAGTAATATGTAGAGGTGTTATTTGTAGCTTTGTTTTATTGATATAGTATTGAGCTAATTCTTGTGGGGAGATATCAATTGATATTTCATCAGAATTTAGTGTTTTGTTTGTTAGTTTTTGTACTATACAGAATAGTTCTCTTGGGCGATTAGTGGCTCTTGAGATTATATTAGAATAATAATTTTGTTTGGAGTTGTTTATTGTTTGTTTATAAATTTGTAGTGTATTAGTGTAGTTCTCATGATTTATTAATGATTTTGATTGTCTCCATTTCCTTTCCTCTTTTCTTAGTTGTCTTTTTAATGTTTTGATAGATATATTAAACCATGGAGCATGTCTTTTTTCAATTTTATTGTTGTTTATATTTTGGTGTGATTGTTTTGGATTACTTTCAGCTGCTTTAGAGATTATATTGTTCCAGTTTTTGATAGATTCTTCAAGATTTGTGGGTGTTTGTGTTAGTTGTGGTATTATTTGATCTAGAAATTCTTCTTCATTGAATTTTCTGAATCTATTAGTTTGAGGACGTTGTGGTCTTTTAGTTTGATTGTTGTAGGTGATGGTTATATTGAATTTTAGAAGATAGTGGTCAGACCAGGGGACTGGAATGTTTGAGAGGGATTCAGAGTTATATAGATTGTGTAGAGAGTTTGGTAGGAAGACCATGTCAAGAGTTTTTCCTTTATTGTGTGTTTGTTCAGTTATTATTTGGTGAAAGTCCAAATTATTTATCATTTCTAAGAATTGATTAGAGTGATTGTTGGGTATTGAAGGAAGATTAAAGTCTCCCATAAGTATTACAGGATTTGTATCTGTGGATGATGCTAGTAATTCAATTAAATTGTAAATTTTATCTATGTTGTATTCTGGCGGTCGATATATTAATGATATAGTTGTGTTTTTTAATTTTTATGGTGAGTATGTCAACATTATCTATATTATTAGATGATATTAATTTTGCATTGAGGTTTTTCTTTATTATATAGTACTCCCTCCTCCTTTTTTTAGTGTTCTGTGAGTATGGAAGATCTCATATTCAGGTGTCTTTAATTGGTTTAAGAATACTGAGTCAGTATCTTTGAGCCAGGTCTCTGTTATACAAAGGATATCAGGTTTATCATCATTGATAATGTCTACAAAAATTGGTAGTTTGTTTTTCATAGATCTTGCATTAATGAGTTGGCAGGTGAGAATTGTGTATTTCTGTGTCTGAGGTGAGTGTGGTGTGTTGCCTATTTTTGTTGTTGTTATATATAAAAGTCTAGATTGTCTAGATCTAAGGTTGGTTCCTATTATGAATGGGTGTATTAAGTTATCATGTTTTGATATTCTTTGTATTATGGGAATTGGTCTATTATTCTTATTATCTATGGATTTTATTAGGTTAATCAGTGTAAGGATTGTGATACTTATAAGTATAGCATTGATGGGAGAAAGGAATTGTTTATGCATTTTTGGTTTGTATTTAGATTTACTTTTTATGTTTTAACTAGTAATAGGTTCAATAAATAGAATAGTGCTAGTGATTAATATAATACATAAAGGATTTCTTGGCCCGTTGGTGGAGCAGTTCGTTAAGAGCTGATTGGGATTCCCATAGCGCCTTCTTATTGGCCGCTGATGGGGTACTAGCCTGCCGGCGCTGAGCGTGGCAGACCTGTGTTTCAAGGCGAATAATCTGTTTTGCTATTAATTTTCGCTTACGGGCCACAAACCCTATTATATCGCCCCGTAAAACCACTTTAGCCATTTCCCATAGTAGTTCCGGGTTGCTACGATGCTGTTCATTGTGAACGGCAAATTCCTGCCATTTCTGCCTAAGGAATGAAGAAAAAATCCGCATCACGGTTAGAGTTCAACCGGGAATCGCCAAATACGAGGCGGCGGGGTAGCATCACTCCACTCTAGATCCACCCATATTATAGCATGGTCGGAAATTTCAAAAGGGCCAATCTGCGCATCCTGTACATAAGCAAAGAGTCTTTCCGATATTAGCACGTAATCAATGCGGGCACTCGTGCCATGCGCTCTGGATTGGTGGGTAAAAATCCCGCTCCCCCGGGTGCAAGAGTTGCCAGGGATCCGTCAATTGTAAGCCGCCGTCGCAAGTGTTGCAAGGCCTTAGTGCCCTGCCTGTGTGTCCTCCTATCCCGTCCCCCGATACGTCCAATGCAGGGTCTAAGACACCGTTAAGGTCCCCGGCCAGAATCAATGGAGCATCTGGCAGCTGCTCTACCCGCGAACCCAAACGGGCATAGAGGGCCCGATCCACTACATTTGGGCTGTAGAGATTACCTAGTATTACGGGCTTCCCTTCTAAAATCCTGTACAGCAGTATATATCGCCCATCCGGATCAACATAGATCTCCTCCTTAGTAAACCGGAGTCTCTTGTGTATCAAAATGACCACTCCACCCTTCCTACCCTGCGCAGGGGCCCCCATTCTTGTCCCACCCAGTCTCTTTTAAGTTTAGCATGTTCCTCTGTACTCTGGTGGGTCTCTTGCAACATGGCTTTGTCGCAGTGATGTCTCGCTAAGGCCTGCAGTACCTTATATCGCTTGATAGGGCTGCCTATACCACAGACGTTCCAGGATAAGATCTTTCACGTCTGTAGGTAAGCAGAAGTTAGTTGGCCCGTCACTGACAGCAATACTCGGGATAGATCTCCCCAGCCTGAGATCCTCCCTTCCTTCCCATAGGGGATTCCTTGCCTTCTTCCTTTAGTAGTATTCTCCAGGCTGCATCCCCCATCCCTCCCCTTACCACCCCCACCCTCCCCACCCTCTGCCCCCCCCATCTCTATCCCCAATCTCTATCCCCCACCCCCCCCCTATCCTACTCGCCATCCCCGAATTCCTCCTCAATCCATATTGATCACTAGAATGTGAACGGGACCCCCTCCCTCCCATTTAAGCTTTCCTTACGCATGGCGACCCCTTCACACAAGGCCTCTGTCCTGTCCCCTACTAGGTGCTCTCCAACTCTTGGCGGGCTGGCGTGCGCAAAATTTCAGCTGTGTAATTTTATAGGGAGCCTAAGCACTGCAGGTCCTCAATAGTGCTCTGAGTCATACGCTCCCAATTGACTACCCATCCACCTGCAGCATGTACATCTGTCGATGCACACTAGCAAAGGCTATGTCCATGCTGTAAGTGTATGTATGTAAGTGTATGTACTCGCACGGCGAGGCACGCACACGTGCACTCACCTTCCGCCGCGTGAGAGTATTGCTCCCAGGCTATGGCTGCCCTCTCCCTTCTCCCTCCCCGACCCCCCGGGCCCATCTAGGGGGGTCACAACCCCTCCCTCTAGAAAGCCCAGCCCGCCCTGACTCCCATCTATCCTCGTGCTGCATATACCCACTACCCTCCAACCCCCACCCCCCCTCATATACTTTTCTCTGCTCACCAGGTAATAACAGAACAATGGTGGATTAACAATCAAACAAATCCCTAACATAATAAGCCCCAACTGCCATGCCGCCGCCCATCTCGCAGCTAGGCCAGTCCCGATTCGGGTCTTATAGCCTCTGAACGCTGTCCTCAAGGCCCCGAGGGAAACTCGCGGGGTGACTGTGAAGGCCTCCTCTTGGCACAGGGCTCCTTGCAGCTTCGCAGATAGCGGGTCTTACGGCCGCGAGCTCTGGTAGCAATAGCAGTCAAACAACACCCCCGCGAGCCTCACAGACAGAGCAAACAGAACAGGCCCTAGGGCGCCGGTAAACCCGCCCCCGTCCACTGCATTAGAGCAACATAGTCACCTGAGAGGTCCGGGAGTCCCAGTAACCGCCATCCGCCCCTCAATAATCCAACTTTCATGGCGGGATATCCTCCAGCTCCTCCGTAGGCAAGCCAGCTCAGAGGTTAGGTCCAAAGTTCGTAGGGCATTCCGCTTTTACGCCCGATATTAAAAGGCAGTGCCTCCCTTCCTCACACCGGATAGTCCCCGTAGCAAGCACTCCCATGCCGCCGCTATGGCGCACGTTCTCGGTTATTCGCCGTCAGTGTTGCCAGCAACTGATCCACATATAAGCTTGCCTCCGCAGCTGCATCAAACACGCGGTGAGTTCCCTGGTGTAGCACATGTAGCTTGGCGGGGTATTGCACGTGGAAACACGCACATTTGCCTCTATCAAACGCTGACATATTGGGGCATACGCTGTGCGGCGCTGGCTCAGCGCGGACCGAATAGTCCGGCGTTATGCGGATCGTCATGTTCCCACGCTCCACAACACCTTTTTGTCGCGCTGCTTTCAGTATGGCTTCTTCTGCGTGTAATACAGATATCGGGCCCTAGGGACCACTCTGGGTCGTGCACTTGATGTTTGCGGTTTCGGCCCCACTCTATGGGCCCTGTCCACAACTATGGGGGCATCCCCCTCTTCATTTTCCATTAGCGAGGCGGACAAATTTTCCACATAGGTTCGGAGGTCTTTATCAAGGACGGATTCGGCAATGCCCAGCAAGCGTAGATTATTGCGTCTGGATCTGTTTTCCAGATCATCGAGCTTCAGTGCATGGGCTTTGGTTTCGGTCTGTAGCGCACTCAGTTCGCGCTTCAGAGTCTCCACTCCTCGGCCTGCGCCTATTCGGTCCGTCTGCCTCCTGCACCCCTAGTACCTAGGGCGGTTAGCGAACCTTGTATTGGGTCCATTTTGGTATGCAGGGTTTCAAACTGTATGGAGAGTGCCGCTGTGACCGCAGCCGAGATTTCTTCGGTCATTGTGGGGGAAGCCGCTGTACTCGCTTTCGTCGGCGATTCCGCCATTTTTGGCTGCCCTACAGTCCGATCTTTCTCACGCCTCCCCGCCTTCGCTGATGTTGCCACCTCACAATTCTCCCAAAAGTAGTTTAGGACTTCTTCACCAATCCCTCGGAACTGGCAACTAGTGATTTTCTCCGCAATTCACGGCCATAGAATAACGGTAGGTGGAGGGGGGCCCGGAGCTAAGGTGACTCACGTCTTCCCCAGCTCACCACACCACGTGATCTCTCCAAAATTTTATTTTTCCTGATTTGGCTAGAGATACCCAGAAAAGGCAGAGAGATTTTTTGGCCTTCTGTCAGAGTCACCACTCTGGGTGTGCAATTAATTAAAATATCCTTGTAAATGGGTTGTGTTGTATCAGTCTAAGCAATTTGTGTTTTTTGAACCCCAGCAACTTGTGCAATTTCTTTTAGAGTAGGGAAATTGAGGGGTGGGTATGAGTTTCTGTACCGGCTGCCATGTATGCAAACTATGCTCTTATGATTTCTTCATTTCTAGGGATATGGTGGGTTTCCCTCATGTAACATTTTGTTTTTTCTTAATTGGGTCCTTATTGTGGTTTTGTATTTTGTGGGTTAAACCAATTTGGTATAATTTATTTAAGTTAATTTTTTTCTTCTATTTGAATTCTTTTTCTGTAATTCGTATTCGGATTTGTTTTCCTGAATAATTTTGTTAAAATCTATAAAATAAAATTTTTTAAAAGGAAGTAGAATTACACACTTATTCTAAGACACACTATCGTTTGCTAGAAATGAAGGGCAAGTGTGTGTTACTCTGTCTACTTTGAGGAAAGTAATTGTGGCCATCATTGACATAAGATTTCTTTTCCTATTTTATATTCATCAATAGTGTGATTGTTCCATAAATGTGCTCTGCCTAATGTTTTGGGATGGTTATTATACCATTATAGAGATCGGTAAAATAATTAAGAGACTAACATATGAATATTTGGGGGGGGGGGGGGAAGATTCTAAAAAAATATTTATTTTGGCTGTTAGAAACTGCCAGGTTTGCATGTATTTAAAGAGTTTGCTTGTAGGTGTCCCATGCCTTTGTTGCCCGCTCCCTCTCCTGGAGTTGCTGTTGCAAGGCAAAACGGTGTTTAATGTAGATGCCTGTGCTGCTATGCTTGCTGGACAGAAGAGAAATGGTACAGGTTGACTTTTTTTGTGATATGCAGCATTGTTATAGAAATAGGAAATGTAAAAAGACAGATTTTAGTATAAGTTCTTACGTAACTTAAAGTTCAGCATTTTAAAGAATTAACTTTTTCTGAAATAACCTTAAATCAAAAACCAAGGCAGTAAAAATTAAACTGAATCTTCAAATGTGATTTTTATTTGAAATAAGTACTGAGCATTGGGCTAGGTATACTAAGAGCCCCTTATACTAAAGCCCACTAAGGACTGCAGTTAACAAGTGCACAACCTCCACATTAGTTGCCGAGGGCATGGCCAGTATGTTCCGGCAGCTGATGCGTGATGGGCAGTGAAGCCACTCCTGGCGTGCACAACGCCCATAGAGGAGGAGTTAAGTGAACTCGCATTAAGAACCGCACTACTGCTGAGCATGCAACAGTTTGCCCTGGCACTAGCAGCAGTGCACTCCCCATTTCCTTCCCCATTCCTGCGAGCACGGTGGCGGACATGCTCACGTTTTCGTTTTCCCAACTGCCAATTGCCACATGTTAACCAACAGTAAAAGCTTTCCCTAAGAGATTCTTCCCATAGGCAACAAAGGGGCTGATAGATTAAAGATGCATAAAATGCTAGGCATTTAGGAAATAAATTGTGCACATATATACACACAACTATCTTTGGCATGCAGACATTTTCAAGGTTAATGTGCATGTGTATGTTATAAAGCCTATGTAAAGATGGGTTTACTTGTGTTCATATAGGCTCTCTGAGGGCAATTTTACAAACAGGACACCTAGGTTAAGTGGGCTGGAAAGTGTCTGTTGTGCACCTATGTGTCTTTATTAAATGCTAGTATAAATTCTGCAGAGATTTGCATCTTTATTGCAGGAGAAGACACTTATATCTGCTCAAGATTATTGAAGTACGAACGTCAATAAAACATATTTATAATCTATGCATATACTTTGTGATTTTGCCCATGCTTCATTTAGACCGTGCCCCTGGCAGCACCATCAGTAAAAGTATGCGCCTACTTGCCTTTGCATGTACCTTTACACCTGACACAATTTTGTAAGATCAAAAAACAATCTGAGCCAAGTATTTTAATCGAAAGATGAACCAAAAACTACTCTTGCTTTTTCTGAGACCAATGCTTGATTTTATGGAATGTTTGCAGCAGTCTTAGCTCTGCATTGAGGTCTCTCTTCATCATATTTTGTTAATTGGTGGTGGTCACGATACATTACCCGATATATGGTGAAGTATAGTTTTTGGCTTGTAATTTTATGCATGTATATACCCACATATGGAATGGAGAAGTAGCCTAATGGTTAGGAGTACTGGCTTGGTAACTAAGATCAGGGTTTGATTCCTTTTAGCACTCCTTGTGGCCTTGGGCAAGTCACTTAAACCCTCCATTGCCTTGGAGAAAGGCCTGGCATTCTACTTCTGGTCATACTGCCAAGAAAAACCCAAGAGATGCGAGATCACCAGGAGTCATTAATGACTCGAAAAACACACATTGCATTGCCACATAGCCTAAAATTTACTTTATAAACTGTGCACACCCCCCCCCTTCTTAGATTATAAAAATATTTTTATTGATGTTCGTACTTCAATAATCTT
This sequence comes from Ichthyophis bannanicus, assembly GCA_033557465.1. NCBI lineage: Eukaryota > Metazoa > Chordata > Amphibia > Gymnophiona > Ichthyophiidae > Ichthyophis > Ichthyophis bannanicus. The sequence continues at coordinate 24,471,581 of CM066044.1, forward strand.
GAGCCGGTGTAATGTTGGCTCTTGCAATATAGACGCAATCTTTGCAGGATTTATACTAGCATTTAATAAAGAGACATAGGTTGCAAAACAGGGGACACTTTGGGGGGATGTTTACTAAAGTGCGGTAATCGTGAATAATGCGCGTAAAGTACGTTTAACGATCGTTTGCACGTCCGAACGCGCGTTCTGACGTGCGAACGATCGTTAAAACGTACTTTACGCGCGTTAACCTCTGCCGGCGTGTTAAAACAGCGCAGAAGGTGGAGAGTGGGCGGAGAGAAGGGGTCAATGGGCGGAGAGTGGGCGGGGAGAGGCTCCCCTCACACTAACGCACTGAATTCCTGAGCTCAATTCCAAGGCGAATGAAAACCTGTCGTTAAAGGCATATTAAAGGGAAGAGAAACCATTTCCGTCAGCAATGTACAGCAAAACCGGGGAAACCCACAAAACGTGAGCAAGTGTGAATACTTGTGCACAGGAACAAAATTTCACACAAAACGTTAAAAATGACCACAAGAAACATTGTAAAAAGCATAATTCAGCTGGGGCAACAAGGAACAACAATCCCTGGAAAGCACCAAAAAAAAGAAATGATGTTTGGAAGGGTCTACGCTCTGCAGACCCTTTCAAAGATCATTTCATTGTAATGAAGCTGTCCTGGGAAGTGTTGTGTAATGTTGCCCAATGATATCATTGTTGCCCAGCTTGGTTATGGGTGTGTGCCCCTTTTTTGAGGTCTTTTCTGAGGTTTATGTGCACCTTTGTCTCTATACAAGGTAAATGAGGCCCACAGTAAACTTGTGCAGAGCAGGGTTTCTGACTCGTCAGGCCGGTTTAACTAACTCCAGGGACTGCACTGTCTCTGTGGCCACAGTGTGGTGCAACAGACACAGCCAGTGCCTGTAAGACCAGAGGGTCACAGGTTTCAAATCCCAGCTGGGGCTCCTGTCAACCCAGTCTCCATAGTTTTACCCACCACTAAACAGTGATAGTAAAGACACCCTTTATTGCAGAGAACATACGCATGGTTAATACACCTATATTTTACCACACCAAACACAGACACCAGAAAACAGGCGCATACCCAGAGCAGAGTCTAGCAAATGCAGTCCTGGAGGGCCCCACACCATTCAGGTCCCATGCTGCCTTAATAAAGACCCTGTGCAGCATAGCTCTGCACCACCCCCATGGGATGCAGATGTAGCTCATGCATATTTATGAGGGACAGCATGAAAACCCGAACAGTGTTTGGAACACCAGGACCGGAGTTGGGGAACTCTGCCGTAAAGCAGCAGCCAACAGGGCCAGACACACCCACACACACCCACAGGCCCCATTGGCCAATGCCTCCTGGAGAAGCAGGACATTGGGCCCTGCCTGTATCTCCCAATACTAGCAGTTGCATACCTTAGCAATGCCACCCTACACTTGGGTATATGGTACCAGCTATCAAACGTTTCCTGTGATAACTGGCAGATATCAATTCCTACGTTAAGCACAGTTTGCTCAGTGAGCTCCACCAAAACAAGCATTCTGATGTCTGCGGTGTGTGCTGCAGGTCTGGTCTCTGACAGTGCTTACAACCCTGGGGAGTGACCCCCTACAGTCTGCGTACCATATCCATGCCTGAACTGTGCCCAGACTGGTGGTGGGTATGGCTGCTGAACACCCCTATAGTTGCACAATGCTGGCATAGGTGTGGGGGTGGCTGTCTGTCAATCCAGTGTGTGGTGACTGCAAACACCTTCCACAGCCCACACTGCCAGCACTGTGGCCAGTATTGGCCTGCCAATGTGCATAATGAGGAGCAAGGTACCATGGGTATAGCCCAGACAGGGTGGCCTGGCCAGGATGCATCTGCACAGGGCATAGGGCACTGGCGGGGACATTTTAGTGCCCGGCCACCACATACAACAGACAGGGTGACCTCAGTATGTCCTGCTGGGAGATCAATCTCACCCTGACTGTGCAGTGACGACAGCATGGCTAGGCACCCCCATAGTGGCTATATAGTATTTCTCTCATGTGATAGATATGGGTTTCCTTTTGGGGCCCAGTCACTGACTGATCTGCTTGCGGGTATGATGACATCCCAGTTCTGGGTGCATGCATCTCCACTGGGCACATGCATTATGGACTAACTAGCAGACTGTTTGCAGCTGGTATGTGTCTTGATGGAGTGGCTTGTAGGGTGCAGTGGCTGATGGCTTGCTGCAGGAGAATATCAGATAGTGGTGGGGTGCAGCTTACCATATCCAGGCATAATGTCTGTCTGCGTACAGAGCTGCATTGCCTGCCCTGTGGGGTGTCTGTTCCTCACCAGAACTGGGGTTGATGTTCCTCTCTACTGCCACCTTTGCAGGGAGGTAGAATGTGCATCTATTGTTGGGGGACCCTGTTTGCCACCCACAGCACGGGGTCCATGGGGGGGCTACACCTGACTGCAAGGTGTTTATGCAGAAACTACCTATCTCACACATTAACACTGCTTTGGACCTACGCCATGGCCGGTGCTGTGGACCTGGTGCTGGGCGCCTCAATGCACCCTCAGGGTGAGCACAGTACCTGCACAATGTGACGGGGTGTAGCTACTCTGTGCCAGTACAACACACGGTCAGTACCCCCTACCAGGCCGAGGTGCTGTGGGGGTGCACATGGTCACTTCCCCCTACCAGGCCGAGGTGCTGTGGGGGTGCATTCCCCATGGTGTGTATCTGTGGACAGCTGATTTGCATGTGCAGTGCATCATGGGTGTGACTGGCACGATCCAACCCTGGGAAGATCCAGCGCCTGCTCACAGGCTCTGATAAACCATAGGCCATCACACGTACATCTGTTAGCATAATGCATAGGTGCAAGACACCCTAAAATGTCTGTACTATAAGGTGCCCACGCTGGTAAAAACACACGTACCCACGCACGATTGTACGCACGCACCAAGCACGTAGCTACACACTGTGCTACGCCCGGAACAACGCACACAGCCACGCACGCACCAACGTACCTGGCTATGCGCACTGCGAGAGTGTGTTTCAGTAACCACTACTTGAACGTAAAGAAAAACATGCCTCCTCATTCCCTATGTGATGTACAGGGTGATGCTTGGGACAACCTTCTGCGTTAGGCACACTGGAGACTCGAACCCATGCTGCCTGTAAGCGCGGTGAGTACACTAACCATTGTGCTACAGCTCTGTTTCAGTGATTTGTGTCTGTACGCCTTCATACGATTAACGCGCCACGGCGCCCTGTAACGCTCGTGAGTGTTTGGAACGTGCGTTAGTGGTTACGATGTCCCGCCCATGTCCTTTTCTGGCTTTCCTTTCACTAACGCGGCTCCTAACGCGATTTGCACTAACGCAGTTTAGTAAACATAACCCCTTTGTATACAGTTTATTCATGTATCGGGAGGGCAGCTTTAGAAAAGTCTATTCTGAGAATAATACACTGTTTTTACCTATGGAAAGATCTTTTAAAATTGTTCTCTTGGGAGGTTGTTTTTATAAAGTTATACAAGTAGCAACATTTGCACATCCAAAAACCAATCACTTGTATAAATAAATAAATATAAGAAATCTGTGCTACAATGATCAACTTTCCATTGGATGTTGGCTAGGCTACTCTGCCATTTGTCCCAACAGCCCCTACTTTCATTATCTCTTTCAAGTTTTTCTTTCCCCTCTATGGTCTTCTATTCAGTTTCCACAATCACGCCATACTCATTACAGTCCATTCCCCTCCTTTGCTTCTCTTCTTTTCTACCTGTATATTGGACATTAACGTCCAAACAATTACTGCAGCAATTCATCCACTTCCTTTTTCACTGTACACTTTTATATGTAATTGACTCAAAATAGACCATCTCCCACCCAGCTCCTAGCCAGCATTCCATTGGAGGCTTTTCCTCATTGACATAGAATTTTAGAATGATTTTAATTAATAAATATTGCTGCCTCCAAAAGTCTAATCTTTGTGTGAAGAGAAACATTTCTGCTCTTAAGAATTTTGTCTAGGTCCTTCGTAGTCATGCTGCCAAGAGCAATGCATCGTTGGATTTCTTGACCGCTTGTCTTTTCTTTGTTGATTATTGATCCAAGCAGATTAAAAGTTGTCCTCTATTTCTATTTCTTCTCCATCAACGATGAACTTATTGATTTTTGCTAGTTGTCAGGATCTTTGTCTTCTTCACTTTAAGGTGCAGGCCCATTTTAAAGGGTGTTCCTTGATTTTTGAGAAGCAAATGTTCAGATCATCTTCACTTTCAGCCAGTAAGGCGGAATCATACAGCATCTCAAAGCTTGTTGATGAGAGGGCTGTCCACCAATTTTCACAGCTTTGGTTGTCTTCATACAGTCCTACCGTACTTCTCTGATGATTTGTTCTAGCGTTATAACTTAAAAAGGTAGGGGGAAAGAATGCAACTTATTGATAAAACACCTTTGCTGATTTTAAAATCATTTTTTGTTTCTGCTTATCTCAATTTGAACTATTTGATTCTTGGTCAGTGTAAAGGTTGTGCCTTGAGTACTATCATGCTGATCTGGTATTACCCATGCGTTCTTTAATATGACCCAGAGTTTCTCATGATTTACAACCAGTCAAAGACTCCTTTTGCTGTAGTAAATAAAAACACATATAGATCTATCCTTTTGGTATTCTTATTATTGTCTTTTCAAGGATCCATCTCATTATCTGCGATGATGTGTCCCATTTCTTCGCCCTTTCCTAAACTCTACTTGGCACTTCAGGCAGTTCTTGTTCTAGGTATGGTTGTAACAGTCTCCATGAATAAATCTTGAATAGAATCTTGCTGTCATGTGGGAGTCAGAGCAAGTGTGTGCGATAATTTCTACAGTCAGTGGGATCACTTCTTTCGCAGGACTAACAACAGATCTTTTCCCAGCCAGTTGGATATAATGTTGTCTTCCAAATTTTCTTGTAAGGTTTGGTAACAGAATTGCATCTGTTTGCTGTAATAGTTTATTTTTTATACAGTCTTTTCTACTAG